>JALPQI010008177.1:0-57193 GCA_025490895.1 Thaumatotibia leucotreta
TCCCATGCCTGGTTTAATTGATCGCCCGTATTAGATTTACACAGTATATGTATAGGTAATAGGAGAGGGCCTTTGTCCAGCAAAGCACTGATTTTAGGCTGATGGTGTATGTGTGATGTCAAGCAGTGGACTTTCCTCGGCTGACATGGTGATGAAAAAATAATAATACTGTTGCTAAAAGTCCCAGATTTCCGGGTTCAACATAATCCATTAAATAAATAAAAGGAAATTCCTTGTCAGAAATTCCTGAGCATATTGTGGTTCTTGTTATAAAATAGAAATGACTGCAATTATTGCGCCGGCCGACAATGAAAGTGGACGAGATTTCTCGGATTCCTAGTACGCCGGTTTGCGTAATGAGTGAGAAAAACTCACCGCGCGACTGATTAGTTTCGTAGGTACGCTGTTCTTGTTACGAAAACTTTAACGTTGAAATAAGCGGGGATATTGAAGATTTCCGTTGTCCGATGCCGTGTGGTGGCAGCAATAAGAATACATTTGTCACCACCCCAACTCTACTGCGGGTGTCGTAGTCAACTATGGGATTGAAGTGTCACTTACCATTATTTGATAAAAATTGATGAACGCCAGCAGCGTCATCATAGTGGACACATTACTTCGATCGCCAATCCGCTTGCCCAGCGTGGCGATTATGGGCATTTACGTCCTAACGCATAGTTAATAGGAGAGGCCTAAGTCCAGCAGTGGACTATCATGGGCTGATGATGTGTGATGATTGAAGATTGTAGGATTTGAGGGCGTCAAAGTTATGGCTATAATACATGGTATAACAAGGCAAGGGTATACCGAATACCTTTAACAGAGTATTCCTGAGGTCGTAATAGGGCATTTTCAATTAGCGTGAATTTAGTACGATATCTTTAGGAAGTTTGTATATCATAATAATATATCTGTTGTAGTTTTTAAAAATAACGCCAAAACTGAGTATTTATTGATATAAAAGTAAATAATTAATGCTTGATTGTCGTTACACACGGTGTGTAACACGCCTGACTAAAATTAAGTTTATTTTTATTTCAAGTTAATTAGGTGTCCTTTAAAGAGGAAATGCCCAAGAAGCAAATGTTACATGAACCCCTGTCGAAATAATGCCTTTTTTGGTATGTTTCAACACAAATGTTTTTTTTTATTATTGCTATTAAACACAATAAATACTTTGTTACTACTTCGTTATTCATTCCTTAATTTTCTCACAAGACAAAAACCAGATACTTGCCTACATTATTTACGAGTTTCTAACTTATGATATCTTGGCTACACGTTTTGAAATTGCCGCACAAGACATTCTTTTACTTAAAATACTCCAACACCAAATTATGCTAAAACAATGTCTTAGCACAAGTTCTCACGCGCTTACGGAACTCGCAATATATCACAACATACACCTGACTTCTTTGTCTTACCATGATTTAACATTGGCTATACTCACTCCCGTTTCATCTCGTTAATACTAAAGAGCTCAGTAAAAATACGGAACTGCAGGCGAGTTTATACAGACTGGCAGTTGATTCCACGGGTAAGGGTATTGACCAGATATTCTGACCCCTGAACGCATATAATTGCTATAAATCTTGAGTTCCAGACACAAAGGTTAAGAAAGAGTGTGTATTGAATATGGGCAGCTCATATATCACTTTGAGACTGAGGACATAACTCTTTATCGACGCGACATTCGGATGTCACTGTATTGTTTAGGAATGAGGAAGTGGACACAGTCTACATAAGCGAAAGCGGTTTATGATGTAGATACCTATTAAAAGATCCGTTAAAATGGTGGAAACTGCGAGATTAGAGTATGGTATAACGAAGTAGAACGATAAGTAATAATCCACCAGTTGAGATTGTTATTTTTAGTTTTGAGACAATTCACTAGTTAATTATTTATTACGGTGGTTATTCACATTTCACCTTACATTTTTTTAATGCACTTCATCGTGTAAAGATCTAAGACAGTTTTCATTAAATTTTTCGAAGTTTCTACCAGTATTATGACTTCGAGAATTTCATGACCTCTATCGTCTTCGGTATAGGTACGAGTTTAAATAATTTCGCCATTTTGTTTTTAGTCTACCTCTGCCCCGCTATGTGGGTACGTCAGTGTGCGGCATATGCTGAGTGGATAAGGCAGACATTCCCTGTCCGTTTTCTCTTCACCGGGTTTCCTACTCTTATCAAGTAGGCTGTTTCTTACAGCTGAGTTTCTCATGCAATCAGGTCTGCGAACAGAAGAATGAAAACCGCTTCATTTTCTATTAGCCATGCCCGCTGTGCTTATATCACCCTCTCCACACCCTCAGGGTCGCGAGTCATCACAGACGGCGTTATTCACTCGAATTTTATCTCAATTGTAATCTTGTTAAGCGGTTGTCTCAACGCTTTACAAGATGTACTAAACTATAGAAACCTCAGATTTTCGACTGATTACTCCTGGACCTTAAGAAGTTGGGTTAAGGTCCAGGAATGTTCAATTGTGTCAATGGTACATTCAATTTCAACATGGAGATTTAGTACCGGCAAGATGAACGTGATAGAAATATAGTATGCAGCGGTCGTGTTGATGGATCAATTAAAATTTATAATCACTAGTTAGAAGTTGTTTGTTGTGAATGAATGGTCGGTTATTGTATAGTTATCTTGAAAGTAGGCAATAAATTAAAGTCTAGTGTTTTTTGGAATAAAAGATGTCGAGATGTGTATAAGTAAAGATTTTCTTGAAGGTAGGTACTAAGGTCAGTAGCCGTACCATGACTTTGCAAGTGTCGGTAACGTTAGGTTTTACTCGATATGTAAAGCAGGACATCGCGCTCACTCCAATGTGTGAGTGCGAGCGCGATAGAATACATTACGTATCGCGTAAAACCTAACGTATCCTTTACTTTTCAACTCATGGCACGACTACTAGGTCACTGAGGTAAACAACTAGAGACGAACACTCCATACTTTTGCTACGCATTTTGCGTGAAAGATATCACAAATGAGGCGGAAACAAACAAAATCAAACCAAAGCCGAAACGATGGAACTATCAAAATATATCTATCCCCTTTCCACTTAGCGTTTCAAATTAGCATCGAAAGATCGTCTGTCTTTCACTACCTAATTGTTAAACAGGGACGCGGCTAATAACTGTGACGTACAGTTCAGTGTTGCCTAGAAAATGAAAAAAAAATCCGATAAATACAATCAATATAACATTTTTTTTTGAAATTATTAATTTCAAGGTTTTTTGTTCTTAGCTAGATTTCTTTCATAATAATCATAATTAATATCTGGGGCACTGTGTGGTCCTACATAAGTTACCTATTTACTGTTGACATTTATGATTATGAGAGATACAGATATACATTTTGAAAGCAATTGAATAGGTACTTGACGATTGTACAGGTGGTAGAACCTCGTGCACGGTCCACCCGGTATCAGCATCATCATCATCATCATTAGCCTATGATAGTCCGCTGCTGGACGTAGGCCTCTCCTATTAACTATGCGTATAAACGCTCTTACGACACCCGAAGGAGGAGTTGGGGTGGTGACAAATGTATTCTTACTGCCGTCACCACACGGCGGTATCAGCATAACCCGTTTTAATAGACATTAACCTGCCGCCAAATAGTAGTGCTCGTACCAGGGATCGGAACCGGTTTTTTAGAAAAACCTCGATATAGCTTAATATTTTAAAATGTTTTACGCTCTTTATGTAGTATTCAACATTTTATGTAATTATTAACATCATATTTTTCAATTACTCCATTAACAAGAAAATTATAAACCGAAGAACGAAAAAGAACGGAATTCGAACCGTTCTTTTGTATGGAGCAAAAACCGTTATCAGATCCCTGGCTCGTACTGTAGCATAGTTGGAAAGTAAAGGATATGTTAGGTTTGAGTCGATACTTATTGCATTCTATCGCGAGATTGGAGCGAGCGCGATGGCCTGCTTTACGTATCGAGTAAAACCTAACGTTACCGATAGTTACGGCGAAATGGGTCTTTTGGCTCTCTACAAAATTATTATAATAATATATGTTGTTTTAGCGGGCGTATTCCTTTGTACAATACATGGGTGGATTGCAATTTTTTTGTTAAGTTAGTCAAATCGTTAATTTCCGTGACAGTTACTTAATTACGAACAAGTAACTGTCACTGTTACAAAAGTCACCGTAAAAGAAAGTATAAAAATGGAATAGTATCACTCAAACTCGAAAAGTTTGATATTCTCACCTTCTCGCTTCACCATCTTACTCTGCAATAATAAGTAAAAGTATACCTAATATAACCCACTACCTTGTACCTACATGCCGAAATCCCTACAAAATGTGGGAAATCAAATATGAATTAACTGGCAACTCTGATCCTAACGTTCATACTGAAACCTATTTTAGCAAAATTTTCATATTATTTATATGATTTTGAATTCGAAAATGGTAAAGTTACATGTGAAAAGTCACAACGTAGCTTTTAACACTAGTTTAAGAGTTCGAACCGCATTTTTCACTGCGCATTTCGTCATTTTGGCGGAGCTGCTTACTTGACTTTGGCCGAACTGTTACTAACTTGACATAAGCCTGACTGTTGCCTGTGGGCAACAGTGAAGTTATTCGCGAACGATCGCCTACTACGAATCTAGAGGGTATAAATCTATGTACTAGGTGCTTAGACAAGTTACCAATCGCTAACGCTTAATTCAATCGTAAACGAAAGGCAGCTAACTGTCTTTGTTGCACTAATATGAAAGAGTGACAGAGGTAAAACTACGATACGCTACTAAGCGTTAGCGATTGGCAACTTGGCTAAGCATACTGGAGTGCTACCGCGAAAATCGTTAACAGAAAATTTCAACTTACCAATTTACTTCAATTACGCATCAATGTTACAGGCTGACTGTACTCAGTACGTAGAAACGTTTAATTACCGTATCAGGTATCGAAAGTACAGTTCGTCGTTATCTTAGGTCAAACATAATTACTAGGTAACCCACACGCGAAAAGCGAAGTCATGTGTTAATCACACGCACCATTTATCATTGCCGCACCTAGACAAGTGTGTTTACAGTCCGCAAAAATATCTAAACTGCTAGGGTGTTCAAAAATATATGAACTAGCGACTTGAAATTACAAACTTGATTGAATGGAGCGCCGAGAAAAAAAAATCAGTACAGAATAAATGAAATAAATAAATATCTTGGGACATCTTACACAAATCGACTCAGTCCCACAGTAAGTTTAATTAACGCTTGTGATGTGGGTATCAGGCAACGATATATAAATACACAAATAATGCCCTAGCCGGGATTCACGGATCATACTCATAATATTTAATGGGATTGCTTTCTTTAACGAGAACTCCCCTCGGGAGTTCCCAGCGCTCAATGTATTAATGAAGGAAATATAAGTTTCAGAAAACATGCAGATTAGCATGTTGTTTACCTACATACATAGATATGACAACTACGAGTAGGTATGGATGGAACATATACACATACGTGCAGGTCTAGTGAGGTTAATATGTAAATAAGTTTAAGATAGTTGTTAGAGTGTCTGAAAAAGGAAAATTTATTCAAATTGGATGTCCAGCGTGTTGTGGTCTGAAGTGTTGCGTAAATAAAGTAGTTTAAAGTCCGCCTCCGTTCTGATTGGTTGATCGTTTTGTATGGATAGTCAAGAAAAGTTGTAACCACTTATAAGGTGGAAGTAAAAATACGTATATAACATGTTAACAGAGAATATTTATTTGAATCACGGTATTTTGCTCATAATATAAATCTACATAAAGTATCGTCATGTGTTTTGGGAGAAGAGTTTGTAAGTTTTGTTAAATAGTATTTATTTTATAGGGAGACAATATCAAAATTTCTCAAAATTGCAAATTTTCTTAGTCAACTCCATTGTACGAGTAAGTGTCAGGTGCTTTTGCTGGCAGTTACAATAAATGGCACCTCAGTACAAGTTTAAATGTGACATTTAAACTTTGGACATTGAAAATATTAACACTCAGTCCTAAAAATGTCAGCCTGTCTTAAAATTATGCAATATATTATGCGATAATTTAGATTTAAGATAATAATTTCAAAGTTGGGATATGAAACATTAAAACCACATACATTTATCATCGTTTAAATGCCCTAATAGTTGATTTTATCTTATCGATGGCAACTCAAGCTATGGTGACGAGTATTGGTACAGCGTCGGATACCTTAGGTGAATAATCACGCTTGTATATATTTTTTTTTCGGTTACTACGATATTCATGAAATAATGCTATGAAAATGGAATATGTCGTGTATATTAACTAATATTTATTATATAAGTATCAAACACTTTTGCAGCGATCTTGGAAATATGTGTCAGCCTCCGTAGCCTAGTTGGTAGTGACCCTGCCTACGAAGCTGGAGGTTCCGGGTTCGAATCCCGGCGAGGGCATTATTTGTGTATTTATTTATCACAAATATTTGTTCCTTGGTCATGGTTGTCTATGTATTTAAGTATCTATATGTATCTATCTATTATATATATCGTCGCTTGGTACCCACATCACAAGCCTTAATTGAGCTTACCGTGGGACTAGGTCGATTTGTGTAAGATGTCCCTAGATATTTATTTATTTATTTATGTGAAGATTGTGAGAATTATCTATCAATACAAAAACCAAGTTATGAAATTAAGATACACCACTAAAATTCTTCACTTTCTTAGAAATATGCAAATAACGGTAGCACGAATCCGACATTCTTTTGAAATGCACCTTTACAGGGTTTTCAATCCTGTAAAGTCCTGTTGACTCTTTTAGAAAGACCCTGCATTCTTTCCATATTTGAGACGGTCTCAGTCATGATAATCTGGTCGAGATTTTTTAAAGCATTTAATGTGTACAAATAATTCATGTAGCCAGCATTAAAGACATCGACACACTGAGTACCTATTTGGTTTACTCGGTTTCGTGTACGTTCAAGTGGATAAGAAAGTAGCCAGCTAATACTGAATCCACTATAATAGAAATGCTCCATATGCATTACATCTTAAACTAGCCAGTTTCCTGCTTCCGCCTCGTCTAAGATTTGTGTACACCATTGTCACACAAATCCACCCCAACGATTACCGCAAACAATCCAACGTATTACTCACAACCGATCTGTCAACGGCTTAATGGCACCGAAACATTTCCCAACAAAAAAAGAGGAAACACACATCCAAACACGCCACTTCCGAAAAAAAAAACAAAAGTGAAGAAAAGAAAATGTCAAGGCTTCGAGACATTACCTTACAATCCTGCAACATTTAAAATTCAACCGTAAATTTAGCATTTTAAGGTTGATTTTGAGTTTGAAGTGAGAAGGCTCTTAGGATGTTTTACCCAAATGATTAGGGTAAAGGAAACCATTATTTCCGAGGGGTTATTCCGACATTTGTTTGTATCGTGGAATTTGAAGAAGTTCGACAGTTTGTTTTCGAGTGCATTTCGTCATTAATCAATGTTTTGTTCGGCTCGTTTTATTATTTCTCCGTGTTTTACCTGTTTTCCCTCGGTTTGACAGTTCCCCTTGTAATTGATTGTGGAATACTTTTACTTTTCTTGTTGTTGGAAGTATTTTGGTGATTTATTTGTTCTGCTATTTGGGTTATAGATTATGCTTGGAAAGAGTTAGAGACAAGTTTGGTAGGTATGTATGAGTAGGCATGTCCAATAGTCTAGGATAATGTTCTTTTTATTTTCGTGTATTATTCAAGTGGCGAGATTTAAATAGAGAAATATAGTTTGTAAATCAAATAGAGGCGATAAATTGAACCAGTTGTAGGATACCTACACGTTAATTACATATAATTACTAAACTCATTAATCAACAGGGTTTCCAGGATTTCCAGGGTTTTAGGGGGAATAAAGTGTAACTTAAAAAAACCTCGTGATCCATGATTACACTGATGAATCCCATGTCTGGTTTAATTTAGCGTCCGTATTAGATTTACACACGGGATAACTAAGTTTCGTAAAAATGAAAACTATCGCCATTTTGTTTTAATAAAACCTATAATTACATGCAAAAAATGACCTTTTATTTCAGGATAAAAAATAACTAGTCGGTTCTGCGCGCAATGTGCGACCACCATCCTATCTGTACTGTATTTTTTTTCTTATACCGAATTTCCTCTACTATACGGGATGGTGTTGAGACTTGAATCCAGATTTTTTTGAGTCCTGCCCGTTAAATGGTTAAGCATAATGTAGCAATATACATCATCAGCCTATGATAGTCCACTGCTGGACGTAAGCCTCTCCTATTTACAAACAATTGATTGGCGATCGCAGTTATGTGTCCATTCCAATATGATGACGCTGCTGCCCATCATCAATCTTTTATCAGATAATGATCAGTGACACTTCAATCCCTTAGTCGACTCTTACGACACCCGCAGGAGGAGTTGGGGTGGTGACAAATGTATTCTTACTGCCGTCACCACACGGCAAGTAGAAATATAAATAAATACAAATAATTACACAATCTAAGCACCAGGGCTTCCGAAATTCACAGAAGCAAAGTTATTACGGCGGAGTCCGCTGGTATTGAGTGATTTTCTATATCCGCCCGCTTCCTTTATGCGCCGTGCAATTTTATCCGGCACTGACGTTATGAAGCTGCTGGATAGACTAATATGGACATGGCCTTAACCTTTTCGACCTTGTGTTATATCCTTTTACACCCGGGTTGATACGATCGTGACTGTTAATGACTGTTAATTACACTTGTCAAAAAAAGTCAATAGAGTTCACTATTAAGTTAGCACATCGCGACTTTTCGGCACCAAAGTACGATACGTCAACGAAGTCATCATCATTGTCATCAGCCTTTTTTCATACACTGCTGGACATGGGCCTTTCTTATTATCTATGCGTATCCATTAGGAGGTAAATGCCCATAATCGCCACGCTGGGTAAGCGGTTTGGTGATGGCAGTAGTATGTCCACTATGATGAGGCTGCTGCCAATCATCAATCTTATATCATAGAATGGTCAGTGACACTTCGATCCCTTCGTCGACTCTTACGACACCCGTGGGAAGAGTTGGGGGGTGAAACAATATTCTTACTGCCGCCATCACACGGTTGATACACTAATACCATATAATTTGTCAGCCTCCGTAGCCTAGTTGATAGTGACCTTGCCTACGAAGCTGGAGGTTCCGGGTTCGAATCCCGGCGAGGGCATTATTTGTGTATTTATTTATCACAAATATTTGTTCCTTGGTCATGGCCGTCTATGTATTTAAGGTTATATTATATATGTCGTCGCTTGGTACCCATATCACAAGCCTTAATTGAGCTTACCGTGGGACTAGGTCGATTTGTGTAAGATGTCCAAAAGATATTTATTTATTTATATTTATTTATTTAATACCTTTTCGTTTCGACACTATGGCATATTTCAACGTAATTTAAACGCCACGTTACTGAAGTGTCCATTTTTTTTTGACGCAGAGGGGAATAAATATATAAATATCTTAGGACATCTTACACAAATCAACCTAGTCCCACGGTATTATCAAAATCTAAAGCCTAAAACAAATTACCATGTCACTTTTTTGACACTGAAAAAAATTACACATTAATAGCAATATAAGAACTGAAATTCCGCTGAAAAAACGGCTACGGTTATTAGATCTAGATGCAGACATTTGAGATTTTGCCACGACCAAGGAATAAATATTTACGATAAATAAATACATAAATAATGCCCTCGTCGGGATTTGAACCCGTAAGCTCCAGCTTCGTAGGCAGGGTCATTACCAGACATCGTACGATTTCCAGCATTTTTGGTGCAGTGTAGTTCAATTAAGGGATGTAAAGTAAGTTATTCGAAAGGAGATAGCGAGTTAAGGTTCATCTTGTGCAAGTGTAATACACGTTACAGCTAAAAAATTACCCCTGAATTCCTCTCAACTACATTTCATCGAAAACCCTAAAAGTTTAGTTAAAGGAATCCAATGGCCAGTTTAAGTTGAAACGAGTAAAACAATAACGAACCTTAACTCAGCATCTCCTTATAGATAACTTACACCATATCCCTTAATTGAACTACATTGCATGAAAATTGCTGAAAATCCTACGATTTCTGGTCATTACCAAATTGCCAAGTAGGCTACGTAGGCTGACATTTGTTTACACTCTTTTAATTTCTTGTATTAGGAAATGAAATATTCATCGGTCGTATCCACGTTAATAAAAATATGATCGGACATCATTTTCTTGGCTCTTTAGAGAAAATGCAGCTGACTGCGAGTCTGTAACTTCCATTAATACATTTTTATTAATATCAAAGGGGCCTATCTCTTTGAAGGCCCTGTCAGGCAATTACAGGACGTCTTTTAATATGCTTCTAACAAGTAATTTATTAAAAATGTCGCTGATAGTTTCTTTAAAATCCTTATAGTGAAATGGTTGGTAGTTTTTGTGTTCGAGATAGTAATTCTAGAAATTGTCAAACACTAGCACGAACAAACCAAATGGAGGACATTATATTATTGGACAAATTTTGGATACTAATATTTGAGTACAAAATATTTTAAACAACTTTAAAACAGGATGAGGAGGTTCTCAATTCGACGGTTTTTTACATAGGTACATGTTGTTCGATATCTGCGAGAACCGTGAACTAATTTAATTTTTTTTTATGGAAATGTATTAATTACCCCGAGATGGACCTGTTGGCAAGTCGGGTCTGATGATGGGATCTTGGAGAAATCGGTGGAAGTTGGTTTTTTCTTGTTTTTAATATTTTTGTGAGTGTTTTTCACCAAGGACTCTCTTTTACGGCCTCTTTCACAATCCGCTGATATATATTAGTCAGACAATATTATCACATCACTATTTTTTTCAACTGGCTTATAAACAATGTTCGGTGGGGGTGAGCTGTTTTTATACTAGATGACATGTATCACGTGACATTTAGTCTGAAATCAGGGTGCTTATACAAGTTGCCAATCGCTAAAAGGCAGCTAACTGTCTTTGTAGCACTAACATGAAAGAGTGACAGAGAGGGAAAACGGCAATAGGCTACTAAACGTTGGCGATTGGCAACTTGGCTAAGCATCCTGCTCACCCCCGCCGAGCATTGCTTATAAAAGAAAAGGGCAGCTACCATATACCTGACAGGTATTCTTTTATTTTGGGACCATAAAATTTCGTCACATTTCAGTAAAATTAAGGTTTTGGAATATTTGGCCATTACTTCCTAGAATATTAATAATAATAATATTAGGTCATTGGTTCTGATAGTTTTATTCATTTATCACAGTAAATATTCATAATCACGGTAACACATTAATTTTGGATTGTCTCCGATTTGTATTAAAATAAAATAATCTAAATGATTTCCAAAGTCATGATTCCACAATAATAAAAGTAAAATGACTCACCTTTCGATTATTCGGAAAGTGACCTTGTATTACCAAAAAAAAAAAAAAAGTATGATATCTTGGAATCTCAGCTTTCTGTCATTACTATAAAAGTGGCCATGCCTAGAGAGCTATAAATTGACAAGCCGACTCCAATGGGGTTCCAATTTAACATGATACCGAGTGACACCAATTATTTCTATTTTTAAAAGAAATTTGCCGCAGAAAATGTTTGAAACTAGAGATTTGAGGAGAAATGGATGTCAAACGAGGTGCATCATTTGCATTGTACAATCCATTAAGTTTAAATATGTGTATCTAATTGGCCCTAGCAATATCTTTTTTATTTAAGATTAGCAGTTAAGTACCTAATGAATGATGTAATGATTTTGTTTTTATGAAATAAACAGATTAAATTTAATTTTTTTTTTATGTACAAGTTGCAGACCATTCTCAAAATTGCGGGAATATACTCGAAAATTGCCGAGAATATTCATGAGAATGTAAGAGTAAGTTCTCATTGAGAATGTTTCCATGAGAACTTATAAAAAAGTGTTATGAAGCATATTGTACTTCATAATTGAGTCAACAAGGCATAAAATATACCTACCTTAAATGGCATGCATATACATCGGTTTTGGCATGATTAGAATGCTTGTAAAATTTTAATTTCTGAGAACATTCTCTACAGAAGTTTCGCAACTTATGAAACTTCTCCTCGGTACATTGCTAATTGGCCCTTACTTATTTAGTAAAGCCGTTATATTGGTGAAATAAGTGTTTAGCATGAAACGAGTTCAAATTTTGCTTATTTTCATGGTTTTACGAAAATGGACGAGCCGTTTGTAATTTTTTACGTATTTCTCATATAATAGTTTTACGAGTTATTACTGTGTACAGTTAAGCGTAATTTTCAAAATTAATTATAATATAAACATATATTATGAACAGAAAGCTCGGCGCAGGGGCTATTCGGGCCTCACAAATAAATATCAAAATATTGGACTATATTGATTTAAACTTTCACGATTATCACTCATATTTTAAAGACAAACGGATCTTAATCGCGTAAACTTACTTTTAATTATATCCTGACGTTTCGGGCATGACGTTACACCCGTGGTAGCAGGCAGACTCAATATAGTATAATATAATTAAACGATATAATTATATGTATAAATAAATTATAGATATAATTAAACGTAAGTTTAAGCGATTAAGACCCGTTTGTCTTTTAAAATATAAAATATTGGACTTTCTAGAAACCCTTAACTCTTGGACAAGGTGGAACACCTGTCACACTATTTAAGAAATACCCATTCAGTAGATATTAGCACGTTAAAAAAATAACTACTAATCATGGACTGACGATCTAAAGAAAGTGGTTGGATGCGGAGAGCTGAGGAACGAGTATGGTGGCGCGAATTGGGGAAGGCCTAAGTATGTCCAGCCCAGCAGTGGACGACTATGGGCTGATGATGATGATGATGAAAAAAATAAAGCAAACATTTTTACTAACTACATTAATACAAGAGGGACGGATAGCCTCTGTGGCTTTATTCATGTGCTAACGAACAGTACGAATATTGATACGTTTTTGTAAATTTCGTTTATTACATTGCAGGAAGAACGGATGGCCGACGCGGCAAGAAGGTGCTTGACTGGCCATCATGTACCAGAAGACACAGCGTGGGAAGGCCCCGACTAGATGGACTGGCGATCTGGTCGCGGGAACTATTGGTAGACGACAGCTGATGACCGCTCGTGGTGGAGATCCTTGTCAGTCCAACACGTCTTCCGGCTGAAATGATGATGACGTGTAAATTACTTAATGCTTTTAACACCTAAATTGTATGCAGCATCTTGTAAATTAGGAATGTGCTAAGGAATGTTCAACGGGATTCGACATGCCGGTCAGTTTTGACGGTGTCAGTAACCTAAATAGTCGGTAGGTAGTAACTGCCTACGAATCTGGAAGATCTGGGTTTGAATTTCGATGATGACTTTATGTATTTACTTTTATAATTATACGCAAGTATTCTTGCTGATTGACTCATTAGCGTAGTGCCGAAACTACAGAAGCTATAGTAGAAATTTTCTAAGAGTTAGTTTTATAATGTTTAAACGAAATACAAAACGCAAATAAACCCTAATACGCGGTTAAAACTTTGTAGTTATGGAAAAATGGTGTTTTAGTGAAGTTTGCCACTTGGGATTTTGTATAAATATTGCTGAATACAAAAGTGATTTCAGTGTTTCAGTTTAAATTTAGTTTACAGGTCTTTTGTTAAAAATACGATGTTAAGCGGGTTAAAATTGTATTTAAGTGAAATAGATGAAACTTTGAACATTGACGAGCGATACAACCAAATAAATAGATTATCAAACTTTTCTACTCTTCAGTGAACTAAAATGTATGGTCACACACGGTAATTAACACTGGACAATAAAACCAAAAGGCCAGGAATGGTTTGGTGCACAGCTACTGGAGATAATGATCTGCTCGTCCATAGTTCTGAAGACAAGAGTGTAATGTGAGATGGTTTATGCTTTGTTGGTGGGACATACGGACGGGTAAAATGATGCACGATCTTCTTGTGTTTGGCTAATACTAAGTATGCGTAATGTATTTTTGTGGAACAACTAAAATTTTGCCAATATCAAACCATTTTACAACATTTCGTAATTTTTTTTTGTTCGTTAGGTATATCGTAAAGTATGTAATTATTTTATGTTTATCAGGCAAAAGGTGTGGTATGATTAGAACACATTGTGATAGAATTGTAATCGAGTTAGAAATTTAATAACGAGTTACGGCAAAATACTTATTTCGAAAAAGTTAGATTTTCTATGAAACCAAGCTAGATCCGGAATTCATCGCGTATATTAATTAATTAAAACCCGACGTTTTGAACACTTTACAGGGTAAACATTATTTTTCTCTCTCTATGACATACCAGAAATCGCACGCAAAATTCCGGGCTCTAGTAATGTCTCATCATACCCATTTGTTTATATGAAGGGTCCACGAAAAAACAATTGTCTAGTCAATTCAAACTACAGAAGGAAAAACCACCTTACTTTTAACAGAATAAGGTGTGAATTTGCCCTGATTTTTTAAGTATTGGACATGTTTTTTTCCGTGGACAAAGTAAGTAAGTACGTCCTCGCTTCGTAAGTCCTAGTGTACAAAATTTTGTACATATTCCAAAATTTATTTTGAACTTTTATTAATGTAGAGAAAGTTCTAAATTCAAAAACAAAGCGAATGTCACTGGGTCTTAGGAGGATATGTATTTGTAGTTGCAAGTTTTTCTCGGCAGTGTGTCCCTCCTCTCCCAACACGTAACTCGAGCACAAACCTATAAATCCCCCGGTACTCCATATTAATTAGGTTGCGTGCGCGCTACCGCACCGTGTCCCGGTGATTTATATGCGCCAGAGATATTTAAATATTATGAAAAATCGCTTTGTGCATCGCGTGATGAATGATTGATTTCAATTCTATGGTCAGTGTTTGTTTGCGGGCTTATAGGCGGATTTGCATTATGTCTTGATTTGTATTCAACGCAAAAAAGAGTGCATGTACAAGGTGATTGGAAGACCGATGCAAAGCTTTAAGGTTAATAAGTAAGTTTAGACCATTTAAGCCATTGTTGTCTTTGACGAAGTCTGGCAATTTTTTTAAATATTTTTTTTGTGTTTTTGGCCTAAATATCCAAAGTTTAAAATTAACTGCAAATTTTTGACCAAGTTAAGCGATAAACGTACTATCTTTTGTTTAATTCCATTAAAGTAACAAAACATAATTAAGCTTCTGTTTCATAAAAGCTTTTTTTAAAGAAGCTTATCAAAATTAGTATGAATTGAATTTACAGGCATTTTAGTCGGCAGTGGAGTATATCAAACCAATGTTTGCTGGCTTAAAATACAAAGTATCTGCTGTGGTGACGGAGATTGAAATATTATTCTCAAATACACTCTTGGTCGGCAACCCATCTGCATTAGGCATTAACACCTGCCGTCTACAGGAACTGTACCTACTCGTCATATTGCCATGTAACCTCCAAGATTTCAATCTACAACAAATTCGTACATGGTTGTCGTGTTGTCCGGCTGTTCAGTTGATATTGCGTGTCAAGTAACGTTACGAACAGTCATAGTTATCTGAGGACCGCGTAAAAGTATACGAGTTGCATAAATTACTCTAATGGACCAGTTGCATAACAAGTAAAGCTAAGAAAATACATCGTAAACACCTCAATCATCCACATTTATTTTTATGTTGATTATGATAGCAAATGCCGATTTTTGGGGCTGTATTGGTGCCTGTATGATGTAATGTAGAAAAATGTGAGTTAAAAAAAAATATGGTCAACTGTTTATTTCAATGATAAAATTACAGATTGCTTTAGGTACTTCTTAGCTTAATCTATAACATTCTAAATTATTAGTTAAGAAGGGTGGTTGAGTTTAATTATTGGTGTAAACTCTTAACATGCTGAAGATTAAGTATATTGTATTAAAAAAAATTAATTACTTATAGTTAGTGCTTAACAATACTTTTTATATTCTGGGGCTTAGACTCTATATTATCTAATACATGTGGATTAAGTAAAAGTGGATCTGAAATTTCAGTTAAAATTATCCACCACTGGCCACCCTTTATGCAATTATTTGATAGAACGCCCACACGTCAAAGTAGGGATTAAAATTCCAATTTTCTCTCCCATGATAATCTTAGATATTCATAGTAAACAAGTTTACTGGCTCTAATAGAAACGGATAGTGCATTACTTAGACATATACAATCAAATGCGGCCGCAGGCTCTACGGTAGCAGTTTCACATCACGCAAAGGTATTTAAATATAGCTGCCAGGGAAGGCAAACTTGGCATTTAACTTAAAACGCTGCTTTTAATTGACAAGCCATATTTTATGCCTACGTTTTAATTTTTTATTAATTGAGCAACAGTCTCACTCTCATAAATTCAACATTTTGATTTCCCGATACTTACTTTAAGTTGTACCACAGAAAAAAAAATTACTTACTCCTTAAATAATGGGAACTGAATTATAGGATTTAGTTCATAAGTAAATGTAAATATAGGAGCATATATGTTAAAACTTAAAACGACCCGTCATTGTGGGAATCTTTAGGAAAGGTCGATGTTCAGTAGTGGACGTCTTTCGGCTAGTGTGATGATGATGATGTTGTTCATTATGTCACAACAAACGCACGAAATAATCGGTTTAAGAACGGACTTACAATTTCGTTGATGCTTACAATAATTATCATCCCAATTTTATGTTATACTAATAATGTCAAACCAGTTTCCTTCAGCGCTAATATTTTCACCGCGCTCATACACAATATTTTTCTATAAAAATATAAATCGCAGGCAGATATTCGCCGACGAATTAGGTCACCGAAACTCTGAACAAGGTACCAAATAGTAAAGTACAGATACCATTGAAATTTAAATGCACGCAAGGCACCATCTGTGTTGGTACTTTCTTCCGATAGATTATATACTCAAAATAACAGCAGCGTTATCTTACAACCGAATAGTTTGTCCTCCTTGCACCGTGAATAAAGTGATGTACACTAGATTGAAATTTATTGTATCCTGTATTTAAGATCGTTTAATAACAGGTTTCTATTCCCTCATTGTTTTATTTCTTTAAAGGCAATCACGTATCTCGGTTAAGTAGTTATTCCGGATACATAAACAATGCAAGGGTATGTGGGCTACATGTCAAAAGAGCATTCGCTGTTCTAGCGCCCGTTCTACGAAATTAACCAATCACGTTTTGTGTACCGATCGAATTTCGTAGAGTGGGAGGTTATAACAGCGAATGCTCTTTTAGTTTGAACGCACCTTAATAGGATAAATCGTGCATAAACACCTGAAATAGTTGAATTGAAACTTTCGTGAGACATAATAGCTATAAATGTAATTAAACGGTAATGGTTAAACACAGATGTATTCAGTCTCTACGCGCGACATGTTTCGGAGAGCCTAGGTCTCCATTATCAAGCATTATCAGTTCATGCCTCGCGACTCGCGAATGCGGAACGTACTGATGCCCGTCGCGCCGCCGGCCCCATAAATTTATAGGTACTTAGGTACCTACATGTAAATTTACTGACATAGTTACATATATTTAATGCGTCAAATTCATTGGCATTAGATAAAATGAAGATAAAAATTAAGCTCAAAACAAAATGAGTGGCGATATATTAAAGCACGACCGAAGACAGTGCTTGAAATCGACATGGGTTACGAATTTCCTTTTCGCACGTTTATGGTACGACGTTTTTCAGTACAGGTGGCTCTTTAGAAGTTTCGACCTGACGAAAAATAAATCTGTACTAAAAAATTTGATGTAACAAATAATGGCCTCGCCGGGATTCGAACCAACTAGGCTAAGGAGGCTGACAAACGTATCCAAACAACGTAGCTATAAGGTTATAATAATATCATAATTATCTAAACAATATCAATAGCTAATAATTTGTAAACAAAAAAATGATGTCCTATAATTTTCATCTAACAGTATACCAGTAGGTAGTAGCAATTAGGAGTAAATTGATAGAATTTTGCTTCATAATAGCTTCCAGCAAATCACTTCACGCTGGGCGACAGTAGAAACATTAGTTATTTAAATTTAATCACGCCATAACTTAAAGTTCGCGACTATGGCAGCCATTAAAGAAATATATGGATATCATTGTTTAAAGATCCGCTTAAAGGTTACACGTGGATATGGATTACGATTATTTAGTTTTATACATATTTGTTACATAGGTATTTCCGTATGTTTTTCATTAGTGATATTTTAGTTTAATACCAATTCGCGAAAAGTAAATTATTTTATGAAATGAAGTGTTTATTTGATAACAAAAGTTACACATCGGAAGTAATGTTACAAGATTTGTATATAATTAAATACCTAATACGATAATCAATATCATAGACAATGAACCAATTAAAATAATAATGTATTTTTTTTCTAACCTCAAAATAACTTTTATCCGATTTACGCCTGAATTTGCACACCTATCAACTTAGTAGTACATCAGGCACTGTTCTGTGACATCAGGCCTGGCCAAGGAAATGATCACGTGACTTGTCGTTCCAATCTGCCATTCTTATATGTATAGGTGGTATTCTCATATATATTACTTATCGCTTATCGTATACGATTGCAGAATGGTAACTTGGCTAGGCCTGCTGTAGTACTAGTCATTCTTTTGACAACTGTTGTAACTTTGTCCTGTCAATCCTGTCATATCAATCGTCACGTCATCAGCCTCTCTCAGTCCACAGCTGGAGACCTCTCCTAGTAACTATGCGTATGGACGCATTAAAATGTAGATGCCCATAATCACCTTGCTGGGCAAGCGGGTTGGCGATCGCAGTAATGTGTCTACTATGATGATGCTGCTGCCCATCATCAATCTTCTATAAACGAATATTCAGTTACACTTCAATCCCTTAGTGGACTATTACGACACACGTGCGTAGATTAGGGGTGGTGACAAATGTATTCTTACTGCCGTCACCACGCGGCGAATTAACCAATACAAATACAAAAATAAACAGATAAAACAAATAGATACACCATCCCTAACGTTCAGTGCGAAACTCCATTAAAATATCTTCCGATAAAATCGGTATCAATTCGACGACAATCTGGCCGTGAATAATTACTCTCACGCCTGCGAATATACGGATATATACGTATATTCATACGCAAGTGTGGAGAGATGGTGTTTATGTTAATTAGAGTGGTTCATGCCACTGCGCGGGAGTGGGCCCAGTTGCACCGAGTTGGTTAAACAATGTTTGGCTTAAGGGGTCGTTTGCAGAAAAAGTGTACCTTTTAATGTCACGAAAACAAGTATGTAAATTGAGATTTCTCAGTTTAGTTACTCCCATACTAAAGTTATGAAAAATTCTGTAACAAATTTGAGATTTTTTTATCAGTTTCGTTACATTTCATTTCATACATTTAGTATGGGAGTAACTAAACTGAGTAATCTCAATTTACATACTTGTTTTCGTGACATTAGGGACAATTTTTTTTGTTTCATTACTGAAAAGTACGCACGATGCCGAGTAAAACGATGTATTACAGTCCATGATCGCAAAAAAAATTAAAAGGTACACATTTTCTGCAAATGACCCTAAGGTGTTCGCACATTATAACAACTCCACACCAACGCGGCAGCAACTCTACTCACACTTTCGACGACTAGTCAACTGGTTGATCCACCCAATGGTCACTAATGGACAACGCGGCGTGAACGAGTGAGCAATGAAAATGGTTGCTTGATATACGTCAGTCGCAAACGCATGGTCGCCGCGTGGACAACGTGTGGTCAATGTGTGACCGACGAGTCGGGGTTGACTTTTAGTGTACGACGCGTAGACCACTCGTCGTACACTACTTTGATATATTTTTTTAAAATTAATCCTAGTACGTATGACATAGGATTTAAATTTCAAAATTTGGCATAGAGTCGAGTCGCCGTTAAGTCGTTATAATGTGCAAAGACCTTTAAGAGTCCATTGCAAAAAAAAAGTTTACATAGGTAGTTTAGTGTAAACTAAATTTACACGTGGATATGCCTGCAGTGCAAACAAAATTTGACGTCTTAATTTTTTGTTACTAAGTAAAATGTTGTGTAACAACTTTTGAGAGGGAAAAATGTAAATATTTTTTGTTGAAATTTGCATGACAGTTCACCAAAACACACTTACATTTTTTTTATTTGCCACATTTTTCTACTGCTACTGACCTGGCCACGACATTGGTCTAAGGCGACCAGCGGCGAGCGAATCCATGAGTTGGAGCGGGATGCCGATGGGTACTCCCTCTCGCACGTATGGTTTTCCGCTAAGCTGGTCGCCTTAGACCAATGTCGTGGCCGCGGCATAAAGGTTGGACAGATTATACCTTACAGTTTGTATCATTAACATTGTTTGTGATTTCTGTTTTGATTTGGGCCTTAAATAAGAACATTTTTTGCAATCGTCCCTTAAGAGTCACCAGCAAGCTAAAGAATCGAGCTTGCTGGTGATGAATGTAATAACGTTCCTTTTTTTCAAAATCACTCGTTGCATTGTTATCAAATCAAAATCAAAATCGAAATCAAAATATTTTATTAGGTATCAAAATCTGTTTACATATAGGTATTTTGTGGCCAGCACCTCCTGGTAAGTATAGCAATACTTGTGTTAGGAGGCACCGCTCTTTCCTAACGGAACTTATTCAGTAACATTATCAGTATATGATAACTTACAAAATATTTATAAATAACTATCTATTACTAATATGGGATATCGCCAAGATTATTATTACATCCAACCTTAGATTAACCTATATATTTGTATAGTGTGTGTTTGTAAGTGTGTGTGAGTGCGTGTGTGTATGTGTGTGTGTATGTGTGTGTGCACTAATATATTTGTTTGTTTGTTCATTTACGTTGCATACTATAAATGTTTATCTAGTTTGTTTTAATTTACGACGGTTTTAGCTTATTTATTTATTTTCTAATTTCCTTATTAATTTAATTTAGCGCGTAAGAAGCGATTCGGTATCTTCATAATTTAATGTTAGTAACCATTCTTCTACCACTTTTTTACATTTGTTTAGCTGCATAGGGTAGATATTGAGAACTTTATTTATTTTATTGTATAACTGAGACGATAGAGCAATGAATCGTCTCTTTGCAAATTGAGATTTCGCGGGCCAGTAAGGGGCCACTACATTGTTGCGTCTCCGAAGAAGTAGGGATGGGTCAAATTTGAGTTTCCTGTGTTGTTTAAGCACCGCGTGTAGAATATATAACTGCCTTGTGGTCAGGACATTTAACTCTTTATAAAGCTCATTCGTTGGGTATCTTCTTGGTAAATTTCGCATAACCTTAAGTAAGCATCTCTGACCTCGCTCCAGCTCCAGAAACTTACTTTTTGTTGCCCCACCCCATACAACAATGCAGTAGCTCAAAACTGATTGTGCTAGAGTTTTGTACAATTGACCTATTAAGTTTTTGTTGGCAACATTTCTGAGAATTTTAAAAACCCAGATCAGTTTTCTTAACCGGTCCTTAACATACTCGACATGTGGATGCCAGCTTAGTCGCAGGTCCAAGATGACACCAAGGTATTTAGTGGCGGGTACTTTCGCAAGTTGTATGCAGCTACACTTAGTAGTAAGCCTAGTAGGTAAGTAATGTTGGTCACAAGTGTGTATTTTTAAGGTTCGTTCGGAATTAGGTTGCGAATTTATGTATTTAGAAAAGCACATATAATTTGTTTTATCCACGTTTAATGTTAGGAGGTTCACTTTGAGCCAAGAAGATATCAACTGCATACCTTTTTCAGCATGATCGTAAACGGATTCCCAAGTTTCTGCTTTGAAAAGTACAGCTGTGTCATCCGCATAGGAAAAAATAAGCCCATTATCAACTCCAAGATTGGTAAGATCGTTTATGTAAATCAGGAAGAGGGTAGGACCGAGGACGCTTCCCTGTGGGACACCAAAGGTAATCCCCTCCTCCCGACTCACACTATGTTATGAAATTTTGTTAACCATGAGATCAGACATTACGGGACAAAACACCCTCAAAGTCATCTTAAAGTGATGGGTAGCAATGAAGCAACCTGTTCACATTGCGAGAGAGACGAAACTAGTCAGTAGTCCGTGGGCTAGTCGGTCTGAAATTAGAAAACGGTATAATTTGGGGGTACCAAGTGTCCTTTTTACAGTAGTTAGACATATTCATAAGGATGTTAAAAAAGTATGATAGACATCTCAAAGTGGTAGCTAATAGGCATACGGGCTATTTCAATATTTCCGTTGTATGACAGGTATGGTTAAAATTAGGAGGTACAAATTTTCCTTTTCACGGCTGTTAGGTGAGCTTATAAAAACGTCAAAAATGCAAGATTGCCATTTATAAGTGCTACCTAACAAAAATGGGGGCCAATCAAAGATGGTGGATCTCAAGTTTTACAAAATCAAGTATATCTCGAGAACTATTCATCATCATCATCATCATCAGCCTATGATAGTCCACTGCTGGACGTAGGCCTCTCCTATTAACTATGCGTATAAACGCATTAGGAGGTAAATACCCATAATCGCCACGCTGGGCAAGCGGATTGGCGATCGCAGTAATGTGTCCACTATGATGACGCTGCTGCCCATCATCATCTTTTATCAAATAACGGTCAGTGACACTTCAATCCCTTAGTCGACTCTTACGACACCCACAGGAGGAGCTGGGGTGGTGACAAATGTATTCTTACTGCCGTCACCACACGGCACGAGAACTATTAAATATATCTAATTACTCTCCGGAACAAAATTAAAGGCATATCTGTAAGCTTCATATTTTGCATATACACCATATTGCTAAAACCAACCAATAATTAATTATGACCAAATTTATGAAAATTTCGAGATTTTGATTTTTTTTGTGTCGTGTTTTTACATAGTAGTCATGACGCTAGAAAAATTAAATATTTTTTTAAAGATAGTGTATTTAATAAGCTTTAATTTAATGTATATAACTTGTTGGCGGTATTAAAAAAAATACCCATAAAAAATATTTAAATGAATTGTAGTCATAATCCGCCGTATACTTAGTGATTTAAGAGGCGATGGAAGTGGTAGCTATCCGGGCGGACCCTGCACGAGGTCCTACCATCAGCAAACTCAGGGACGTCGATCTCAGGGATGTCCTAACAGTTCTGCAAGAAAACAAGGAGACTAGAAGAATGAAGTGATAGGGATAGTGAGGGGAACGTAGCCGGGACGTTCGTCACACATTGACCACACGTTGTCCATGCGACAACTATGCGTTTGCGACTGACGTATATCGAGCAACCAAATGCATTGCTCACTCGTTCACGCCGCGTTGTCCATTAATGACCATTGGTTGGATCAATCAGTTGACTAGGTGCTCATCGAAAGTGTGAGTGGAGTTGATGCCGCGTTGGCGTGGAGTTGTTATATTGTGCGAAGATCTTTAGGTATGATGATTCTTCTTCTTTGCCTAGCCTTATCCCGTTTCATTTGGGGTCGGCTCTCCTCGTCAATCTTCGCCAGGTGTATCTATTCTGGGTCGTCGAGACATCTAATTGGGCTTTCTTAAGGTCGTTGTTAATAACGGACATCCAGGTCATAGGGGGTCTACCTATCTTTCTCGGACCGGTGTTGATGTTCAGGACTTGTCTAGTCATATTATCTTCTGACCTTCTCATTACATGGCCATACCACTTCAAGCGCATTTCGGACAGCTTGTCTTCTATGGGCCGAATTTTAAAGCTGCCACGGATATACTCGTTTCTCACCCGATCGAGTAGAGTGACACCTCCTGCCCACCTCAACATTTTCATCTCTGTTGTATGCAGTTTTGTGGTATGGACCTTCTTCAAGGGCCAACATTCAGCGCCGTAGGTTAGAGCCGGGCGGATTGCGGTTTTATACACCTTTCCCTTTATTCGCACCGGCATTCTGCGATCGCATAGCACACCCGAGAGTTCCCGCCACTTCATCCATCCCGTGCTGACGCGATGGACTACGTCAGCGTCGATGGTACCGTCGTTGGCTATAACAGATCCAAGATATTTGAATTGGCTGACTTCTTTTAGCTGGTGAGTTTGTACTTGGACTGGATCGTATTGCTGGTTTGATACCGAATAGCAGCACCGCATGCACTCAGTCTTCTGCCGACTTATTTTTAATCCACCTGTCTCGATCGCAGCCCTCCATGCTTCAAGGGATTGCTCCAAGTCATCGCGGTTGTCTCTAATAAGAACGACATCGTCCGCGTAGAGTAGATCCCAAGGCGGCGGTTTTTGAAGGTGTGCCGTAAGATGCTCCATAACAATGTTAAAAAGTAGAGGGCTAAGAGCTGATCCTTGGTGTACACCCACTGCTACTTGAAAGTCGTCGCTTATTCCCGCCGGGCTCTTTATTTTGGTTTGGACGTCGGTGTACATGTCGGTGATCACTCGGATGTACTCTTCCGGTACCAGTTGTGCGCGGAGAGACTGCCAGATTAACTGTCTAGGGACTCTATCAAAGGCCTTTTCTAGGTCTATAAATGCGAGGTGTAGATCCTTTTTCATCTCTTTATGTTTTTCTAGCAAGATTCTTAAGCTGTGTAGTGCATCAGTCGTTGACCTTCCTGCTACAAACCCGCATTGGTTTTGGGTTATTGTTGTCAGTTGTAGCAGTCTATTGTTGATAGTTCTCTCCCATATCTTGAATGTGTGCGATATAAGTTTTATTGCACGGTAGTTTTCACACAGCCTAATGTCACCCTTGTTCTTGAAGAATGGGACTAAGTAGCTCTTTTTCCATTCATTGGGTATTCCATCTTGAAGAATTTTGTTGAAAAGGCTCACGAGAAACCTGACACCAACTTCGCGTAAGCATTTCCACAGCTCTGCGGGGATTTCATCAGGCCCAGTCGCTTTGTTGTTGGCCATTTTCTTAATTGCATATTGTACTTCACTGGTGTTGATCTCTTGTATGGGTCCCTTGACAGCGTCCAAAGGTGTTGGGAGTTCAAATGGGTACGTCTCATTCAGAAGTTGGGAATAGTATTTCTTCCATCTAGCATTGATGTCTGCGTTTGATGTTAATAACTTTCCGTCTTCGTCTTTAATATACTTGACGGTTTTGACATCCTTAGCGTTGTTGAGCCGTTGTCTTGCCAGTTTGAATAGCTCCCTGTCATCCTTGGCGTTCTCCAGTCTATCGTAAAAGTCACTGTCACTGAATGCCCTAGCACAAGCGACTTCGCGTTTGGCTTCTTTCTTTGCGGCATGGTATTTTATGCGATCCTCTTCATTTCCACTTGATTTCCAGGCCTTGAATAGCTGTTTCTTTATTCGTACTTTTTTCTCGACTTCAGGGTACCACCACTTTGCTCTTTTGTTGTTTATCAGTGGACCTTTACTTACGCCTAGCAGATGGGATGCATCCTTAGCACAGTAATCTTGGAACCTGTTCCACATTGAATCTGCCGTGCCATCTGTATGTGCGTTATTTTCGAGGTATTGCTGAATGTTAACTATAAGGCGGTTTCCTTCCGGGTGTGACAACCTGTGCCATCGGATTTTAGATGTTCTATCCACGTGGCTTTTGATTGGTTTTGGCATAATGTAGTCAGCGACAAGTAGCCTGTGCTGTGCTGTGAGGGGTTCCCCAGGTATCACCTTGCAATCCCTGAAAGTACCAAGTTTAGTGCGGTCCACTAGGATGTAATCTATTTGGGTGTTTGCGTTGCCACTTTTGTACGTTATTTTATGTTTGTCAGGTTTTGTGAAGTATGTGTTGACAATCGCCATGTCGAAAGTAGTTGCAAAGTCGAGAATTGTGGTGCCTTGTGTATTCTGCGTACCATACCCCAGACCTCCGTGCACTCTCTCATGGCACGGCGAAGTCACGCCAACGTGGCCATTAAGGTCTCCTGCAAGGTATTTCGTTTCATCGAGTGGGTAGGACTGCATCAGGTCACTTAAATCGTTCCAAAATGTTTGTTTCTCAACTTCACTGCATCCCACCTGGGGGGCGTACGCAGAGATCACATTCATGCAAGGTTGGTCGTCCATTGCGAACTTGGCGGCTATGATGCGGTCGCTAACGCGTTTTATTTCCACTGTGCGCTCTTGAAGATTGTTGTCTATGACTATCCCTACACCGTTCTGTTTTGTGTTTGTTCCGTGGTATATCAATTTGTAACCGTTACCGATTATCCGAGCTTTTGACCCCTTCCACTTGGTTTCCTGGATGCAGCATACGTTAACCTTGCGTCTGAGTAGAACTTCGCTCAGTTCTGCGCTGCGTCCAGTCATGGAGCCCACATTCCAGGTTGCAATCCGCATTTTTGGTTTATGTAGGTGTGGTGCATCCACGATATGGCCGTCGCTTTGGGGGTACGCCCTAGCATTATCATTCCTGGTTCCGTCGTCGCTTGAGGGGGACGCCCTAGTATTATGCCTCGATTTTCTTGTTGTACTTTTCATGATGAGGAGTTGTGTTGTGTGGCTTTTGGGTTTTACGGCCGGTTGCCACCTGACGCCAATTGGTCTTTTAAAGGGCATTTGTACCCTTAAGGCCTCCAATGACCTCTTCCAGCTATTAAGCCGGGTGACAGGCTAATTAACCGCCGCCCGTTGCTCGGCGTTGTTGTTCGTTTCGCGCCACCCGGGGGGTACGTGTAGGGTAACTAAGGGCAATCTTCCTACGGACGCGAACAACTCCACCCCCCCTTTAGGTATGATGATTGATGACGCTTATTTTCAATAAATGAATGAAACTCTATTGACTCTCAATAGTAGCTAACTCAGTCAATTGTCAGTACCACCAGCCCTGGTCAGGTCGACCTAGCAAGACTAACGTCGCGGCCCGGCGTCTCTCGCATTGTGCTTTATTTGTATTCGCTAATGTATACAATCTCTAATTACACGCAACGCCTCGGTCGATAGCTAGGGTTGTCGATTTCTGGAATATTTATGTTGTTTCTAGCGTCTAATTTAATTGCGGAGACTGCTGTGGGTGTAACATAATTAGAATGAAATTTAATGATATCTGGCTAAAGTTCGAGGACAAAACTACATTTTTAAAGAAGCCAACTTTTCAATTACAAATCAAATTGTTTAGAACGTAGGAAGATAATATCATATTTGTAACGTAAGAAAAAGGAAAAATAAAAAATACAAAATCATAAGAGTACTACTTACAATGATTACATGTTTTACAATTTTGTTATACATCGTACCTATATGTCCTATATACTAACAAGAATTACGTGAAGTGACTATAAATATGTATTACTTGATGTTATTGGCATTTTGCTACATTTTGTTTTTGATTTTCCGCCTTTTTAATTAGCATGCGTTTTAGTCGCATGCTTTTGATTATTTACGAAGTTGTCGATCTGTCCCTCTTTTTATCACTGTAGTTTCTATACATCTATGGATGTATTTATCTGTATATCTATATAGGGTAATATCACCAATAGATGAACAGTTAAGCAACTTTCGCAACTTTAAATATTTTTATCTATATGATGTAACTCATATTCATCATTTTTTATTTTTTTATATGATTCCGCATTTAATTGAGTTTAGAATAAGTTATTTTCATGCCTCGTATTAAACTTCAGTAATTTCATATAAATGATTATATTAAAAAAGGGGTCAAATTCCCCAGTAGTTGAACAAAGTGCACTATCTCTGAACAATTTTACCCCAATAGATGAACCAGCATAATCGCAATATGGCGAGACCAATATATGAACGGCAAGACCCCAATAGATGAATAGAGCAAAGTAAAAACGTTAGTTTTTTCGATAAATTAATTGTATTTGACCTTATTTAATGAAACATTAACACAGTGTGTATTATGTAATAATCTTATCTCTAAGAACAAAAGTTTCACTTTTCCCAAATTCAACCGTTAAATAAAATCAGTTGGTTCATGTTTTGGACACCGCATTAACGAAATGAACGAACTAAATTGATTCGAATTCATTTATTGGAATCCAACCCAAAAGATGAACCAGTAAATTTTCCTAGTTCACGTTTTGGACAGCGATTCTTGAGTTGAACAATCCTGTTTTCATACAAAAATAAATTACTTTAAAACGTGTTACATGAAAAAAGGCTCGTTCATCTTTTGGTCAAAAAATCATCTACAAAACTGATTGTAATTTTATGTATAAATATTACATCTACCTATTTTATTATAATTTACACAAGCATTTGAAAATACGAGCCTTTGCCCAAAAGTTGACCGTCGTTCATCTTTTGGCCCGAACTCACAATATTGGAACCATAACTTGACCAGCAAATATCTCATAAAATAAATAATAAAAGATTATTCTTTATAATATACACAATAGAGATATTACTCTAAAATCTATACTGAAGTGAATTAAGGAAATAAAAGCCATATTCGATTTTTTACGTAATTAAGAGCTTACATTTTTGAGGGCTTTTCTTAATAAGGATCCCATATAAAACGCGATTTTGGTGCGAAGCGCAAACTCGACGGCCGCTCACTGCCGCGTGCGTGGCTTAACTGTCTGGTAAATCGCATGTGAGACACGATATAGTGTTGCCGCATATGAGAAAAATACTCCCGAGCGTGGAAAATTATTCCTGATTTAATTATTTAGATTTTTAGACCTATCAGTCAACTTCTGGGTGGCAGTCATCTATTGGTGCTTTTACTCTACGTATGTACATCATCGCCTACCTGCTACTACTACCTACCTGTATTACCTATAAATTACGTGTTGTTTAAAAATTTCGGGCTAGTTTGATATATACAAGATTGTCCCTGCGTATTTATTTGCCTAATTGCCAACCCTAACCGACGCCCAGGCGTTCTACGGGTTCCGTAGGTGTTCTTCCCTAATTAGGGATCCGAGGTGTTGGAATCCTTGTTCGCTTTCTATTCTGGAACTGAACCTTTTGTTCAATTAAAACCCCCTCTAATTTGTTAAAAGAATAGACTCACGAATGTAAGGGCCAAAATTGACAATTCACACGTATTTCTATAGGAATAAGATTGCAATTTGAACAAAAAACGTAGAGAAGCTTGGTTTAATAAAATCTTTAAACATTTTGTAGGTATGTTTCAAACAAGCTAGATAGATAGTAAGTAAAGTTTGTTGTTGTTAGTTGTTAGCGATCTAGTTGGGTTTTTTAAACATAGGTAACTTTTTCCTTGGGTCCTACCTAGGCACTCCAGGCCCCAATTTCACCACATTGACAAGTGCTACAATTGTAAACTTTCTGTTTCTCTAATTGGGAGCGTCTATAGGCTACAGTTACCGCGTACCATCGGAAGGGCCGTGCATTTGTTTCCCGCCAACATAAAATGTAGTGCAGTAACTTTAATAAATCAGTAGTAAATAACTACTTCTTTGCGAAGTAAAATTACAATTGTCACAAAAAACACAACAATTGTAGCGAAATTCCGACATATGCCGAATCTCATGTCAAGATTTAATGAGAATTGTACTAAACCTTGCGACAATTGTCACGGGTTTCGGAAAATAAAAAGTAGTTTATCAACGATATAATAACGTTATTAGTAATAATTTTATGTTGGTGGCAAACAAGCACATGGACCGTCCGATAGTAAGTGGTAGCCGTAGCCTACGGAGGCCTGTGACGTCAGTAACAGTGATATTTTACAATTGTCAGACTTGTAATTATGGTGAAATAGGCCACATGCCTAGCCAAGATGCTAGCAGATAGGTATACGATAAGCGATAAGTATAATAAATGTATGCGAATGACAGTTTCGAACGAAAAGTCACGTGACCATCTTCATGCAATGGTCACGTCTCTTATCACTTATGTATCGTATACGACCCAAAAATACGCTCTTACACAAATCGACCTAGCCCCACGCTAAACTCAATGAAATAAGTCTGAACCGTAAGTTTTTGGGTACAAAGCAACGATAATATGTAATAAAAAGATACCTACTTCAATACACATAAAATAATCATGACTGAGGTACAAATATTAATAGTACCTACTTATTATATCAAAGGTTGTTACCTACATTGTGACTATTTTGAAAATAGTATATATTATTTGCGGATTGGTGGCCTATGTCGGATGAAAGAGCTCCTGGGCGTCCGTTGGCTCGTTGGGTCGACGGCATTCGTAAGATTGCGGAACACTTCTGGGTTAGATTGGCTCAGGACCGAGATGAGTGGTGTACTTGAAGAGATGCCTATGCTCAGCAGTGGGCGATAAATGGCTGAAATGATGATGATGAATATATTATTTGTATCCTGAGTGAGATCCGAGATATTTTCCGATGATTTTTCCATTAAGCTGTAGACAAAGTGACACATTGTAGCCTTTTGAATCTATTTGCTATTAACCCCTGGAACGCTGCTGTCATAAATTTGCTTGTCGATTAATAACTTTAATTATTTTATATTATAGTCCAAATGGCTTGTGACAGATCTGTCACTAGGCACTCCAGGGGTTAAAATAAAAACACTTAAAGCTAATATCATATCTTCACGAGTTTGTGCTAGTTCATACTGTATTTTCGATGTCGCCTATTTAGTCGATTATTATAGTTATTAAACGTATCTACGCCCCTTATATGGCGTTCATTTATTTCGTGACATTGACTAACAAAATCTAATAGACTAGTCAAGATGACATCACCTATAATCACGCATATAGCCACTGCATCAATTTACTATAATTATCATCACAACGACCAATAGTAATGCTACTTTTAAAACAATGCCACGAATTGTAATCACGCGCACGTTGCGTGACGTTATTTTTTATGTTCTATTGTTTTTCAAATGCTGGTCTCCTATTGGTTGACAGATTCTAAGGAGGTGCCAGCTGCTTCGTGATTGGTGGAATGTTGAGTGCGAATGATGGCTGTTAAGATTGGTGTGACAAGACGTATTGTTGCATAAATTAGTTTTTATTGAACTTGTTTTTTAATTGTTTACCGTTAGCAATTAAAATTGTAGTGAATGTGCTTTTAGGTGTTTGTAACAATGGGTAAATTTAGAGCTAAAACCGGCCAAGAGCATGTCGGGCCATGCTCAGTGTAGGGTTCCGTAGGTGTTCAAAAACGGCTGGGCCGATTATATTCGAAATAGTTTGGTTTAAAAGTATTCTATTTTTTTCCACGGATCAAAAATTTGAGAAAGGGATGAGGCGCACTACATGAAATTATTCTGAATCCAAGCTGAACTAGTTTTTTGATCTTTTATTTTATACAAATACCATAAAATGCCAAAAATGGATTTAAGTACCTACTCGAGTTTGATGTTAAGATGATTCTTTGAATTTTTCCATAGTTAGAAACTTCAATTAACGGCGACTATAAGCTATACAGAGCCCGTTATTATTATCTCAATATCATGCATAGTATTCACATTATAATCTCGCACACTGAGTTCCCACGTAAGGTACCTACTACAATCGTAAATAAATTAAAGATGTCCGCCGGCGCGCGTTACAAATGCTAATACCTTGTGATTCTGGCGCCTACTGACACCTGACATACAAGTGCTGGCTTTACTAACTGTTTTTATTTTTTTATTTTCTTTATTTAGAATCAAACAATCTTTTAATGTACAAACTGATTACATACAGACAAATTAGAGTTATAGACCTACAGTTTCCTTAAAAATACTATAAAAACAATAAACTCAATTTATACAAGACAATCACAGATGTCATATATACCATAGATCAAGCAAACGTATCTACTTAGCGTGTCAAATGTACTCAGTGAAATCCACTGAGTTGTCCGTCTTTAATCGCAGCTTGCAGCTTTCGGGCGTAAAATTTTGTAAGTTGAAGTGAACAAAAACATTAATAATGCCTCCTTAAGTAATATTAAGTGCAACAACACAAAAAAATATGAATACTCAAGGGCCTGAGACATATTTAAAATCGGCAAGTAGGCAAGTAACAACTTCAGTACAAAATCTGACACGCTCGGCCGCCATACAAATGAATGAACTTGTTTCTTCTATCCAAATCTAATTCTGTGAAGACAATCTAAAGTTACTGCATTTGACAGGAAAAAAATATACATACATACACTAATCATAGAACAGTGTTTTTCAGCTACTATAAATCATGAATTCATGAATTATTAATACATTTCAAGGTTAGTCGTTTGAAGCTACGGAACTTTTCATTGAAAATATCTAAATCGTAAAATTTTTCATCATATACCCTACACGCTCTTATGTTACCCTCACGTTTTTATGTTTATTTTACATGTTTTTATTTCGTTTCACCTGTCTTGTGTGCTTGCCATCAGCTACCGCCTTGATTTAAACGCAGACTTACTTTTAGGAGGCCTAGCCAGCAGTGAAGATGCCTTTCTGCAAATACTACAAACAATAAGTCACGTGACCATAATAATGTACGGACATTGTCACGTGACTGTTCTTACGAATCTGTCATTCTCATACATTTATTACTTATCGCATATCGTATACGATTGAAGGATGGCGTTTTCGCTAGGTGCTGTCCCTCTTGCTCGTACTAATACTCGGGTATAAGCGCGATGCATAGTAAGTCCGCGTTAAGCATAAAATGGATTTATCTGTTAGTTCCTATAATTGGCTCCTTGTTTTTACTTTATGTCTTATGTCTATGTAACAGCTGTTGGATCTGCAAATAAAATAAAATAAAAATAAAGATATCCAGCATTTTCCGCGTGGTGACGCTAGAAAGGACACATATGTCACCACTTAAACTCTTCCGTCATGTCGTAAGAGTCGACTAAGGGATCGCAGTGTCCTAGACCAATAATTTATTAAAGATTGATGGAGAGCATCACTTCGATAGTCAAATCTGCGTGCGGGTGTGCCTACCATGAGCTTTTTTTTTATTTATTAACATAAAAATATACAATGACATAAAAACAAAGTCCCACGAAACAGTTTTCACGGTTTGACTGTAAGATCGTGCAGTCTCTACTCTTTTATATTAATTTATAATTGGCAACATCTAATATGGCTCTAAATTATTTAAATAATTTAAACCGTGAGTTTAACGTAAACTCGCTTAGTATTTATTTATTTCGCTATTGGCGCGGCGAGTGTTGGACTTAGCACTTTGTTTTAGACTTATTGAGAATATGACATTAGGTCGAAGCTCTCTCTTATCAGTCGGTACACTCAGAGTGGTCGTGGTCAACATTGTGGATCACGATGAGCGATGATCTTGCTTGTGTAGATCGAAGCTAAAAGTATTCAATTCAGCGAAAGCGGGTTGGCGGTTGGCGATCGCAGTAACGTCCACTATGATGATTTGATGATACGCTGCCCATCAGCAATAAAATGTCACAAAATATTCGTACCTAATTCATAAGAACCATAATGTTGTTCTGTTCGTCAGTTAGAAAACAAATATGCCTGACTTTCCATGCAATTCCATAGCTGTGACACATATTATGAAACGTTAAACGCGATCACAGATACAGTTTTACGTTAATAGGTACTAATAAATATCAATAATTTTAACTAAAAATGTTTTATGAACTCAAGGTTTAAGGTTTTAAATTGAGGATATAACCAAGATTGTGTTTTAAAAGTGCGTGATTGAGAAATAATGCAAGTTTTTAGCTTTTTTGTGCTTTCTACTGACGAACAGTATAATAATATTTAAATGAATAAATAAATATCTTGGGACATCTTACACAAATCGACTTGGTCCTACGGTAAGCTCAATTAAGGCTCGTGATGTGGGTACCAAGAGACGATATATATAATAGATAGATACATATAGATACTTAAATACATGACAGTCATGACCAAGGAACAAATATTTGTGATAATTACATAGACAAATATTTATTGAATATAGAAATTTGATATTGACTGAATACAAGTGCTATCTTGCCTATGCAATGACAGCGATTTGTATTGTTTACTATCTAGTTCCACGAGTGCCAATATGTTTTTCGTTTTTCGGTCTTCGCACTTGAAAGCACACGCGTTTACTTACCGGTGTTTTCACCAAAATATAGATTTGTTTGTGAGAATTGTGTTTTCTTATTAGTGTATCGTTGTAGCTCCAAGTATAGTGCCCTCGCCGGGACTCGGACCCGGTACCTCCAGCTTCGTAGGCAGGGTCACTACCAACTAGGCTACGGAGGCTGTGTATACTTAGTACTTGTCATTATCGTGTACTAAGCTACTAAATCACATTACTGGAAAGGGCAAGCCGTGACCCTTGCAGCATGCAATTATTGACAATTCAATTTTACACTTTATCTGATCCTTTCGCTGCGTGGTTTCCATTCTGTAATTAATTTTGCTGTAACAATAATTATTATTAATGAGGTAAGTGGATAATATTATAATCCATTGCGTCTATACGTGCCTACTATTTTATACCCTGTTCGCAAATTGTAAATAAGATTAGAGTAGGTACAATTTTGTAAATGTGACTATTTTATGATTTTTATTTATTTTTACTGTCAAATTGTCAATCAAGGTTACTTGAAAAGATATTGGTATTTTTTATTATACTTTATTTTTCATAATATTTTTGATAGTCTATCATCTAGAAGAAAAATTAGATTTTATGCATTTTCTACTGGTTTACAGAAGGTTATTTTCAAACCGGAATCAGAAAGGGATTCGAAAGTATTGTTGACACAATAACAACAACATTTACCAAGAAAAGAGTTGTTTATAGATGTAGAGAGTGATTAATTAATCTATTGTCTGTAAGTTTCTGCATTTAAACTATAAATATATCCTAGATTGACTTAATACACTGTTGTGTCAAAGTACCTAGGTACTTTAGAATCCCATTCTATAGTCGCGGTTTGATATAGTTGCCGATTTCTAAGAATGAACATTTGACAGTTTTGTTCATGATGGGATTACCTTACCTACATCAACATGTTAAACTTAGGGCTTGTCCATTAATCACGTCATACCATTTTGGCCTATTTTAGACCCCCCATCCCCCATGGTGATACTTGGTTATATTTTCAGGACCAGCCAATATGACGCCACCCTCCCCAATATGACGTGTAATTTATTGCCAACTTGAGTAGTCCTTTTAATAATACCTCAATTTACGTTTTTTATTAAGCACACATTTTTTCCGACTACGAGGTTAATGCCCGTAAAATATAACGCTGTTTGTTTTAAAACTCAGTTCAGGATTTGACATCTGGCTATGTTTCAAATATAAGTAATAAATAATATTGCTATTCAGCAGAGAGTAACAAAAAATTTGTCCGATGGCCCCCCTCCCCTATGGTGATAATTGGTGAATTTTTCTTGACCCCCCTCCCACTATAGACTATGACGTGATTAATGGACAAGCCCTTACACTCCTTCATATTAATTTACTTGTTAAAATTTTAAGTTACAGCGTCGTTAATAAAATAGCTAATAAATTACCAAGGCTTGCGTGCTACTTAGATGTTTTATCAGGTAAACATTCATGTAACATTTGTAATTGTAATTAGTTTTGTACGATAATGATTTAATAGATCGGTGATTGAATAGTAATTTAGGTAGACAGTAATTAATCTACGAAGTAAACAATAATAAAATTAAATCCATTATACTGTACATATTTTTGTGTACCTAGACAATTTTACATCTCGACGCTTATCACGTACAACGCTGCATCTTTAGACAATAATATATCTTGTCGTAATTTGAATTCTGACAATGAAGCACTAGAATTTCAATTGAAAGCGCGTACTATTTTGGAATACAGCGTTGATCATGATAAGCGTCGATCTTATGATATGTTGTAAAACAAATCGATATTTTTAATTGTTCTTTGGCCGAATTTGTAAAGAGTATGTTTATGTGTCGGGTGTAGAACTGTTAATTCGATTAAGAATCAGTTAATAAGGCACGATTGCATTAGGTTAAACCTGTACCTAAAAAAAATTACCTGTTTCAAAATAAAATTAACTTGATTAATTTTAAAGATTTATTTGTGTCCATTCGTCAGATTTTTACTTAATATTATAATAAGATTATTTTTTTTTATTTGATACTGGGTAGAGTATCTAAATACCGGTTAATGTGGAAAAAATCATGAATTTTGAGCTCATAAAATACTTTAAAATAAAAGTATTTCGAACATAATCGGCGCAGCCGTTTTTGAATAAATACGGAACCCTACACTGGCCGATTTTTAGGGTTGCGTAGTAAACTCAGTTCAGTCAGCCTCCGTAGCCTAGTTGGTAGCGGCCCTGCCTACGAAGCTGGAGGTTCCGGGTTCGAATCCCGGCGAGGGCATTATTTGTGTATTTATATAGCACAAATATTTGTTCTTTGGTCATGGCTGTCTATGTATTTAATTATCCATATGTATCTATCTGTTATATATATCGTCGCCTAGTACCCACATCACAAGCCTTAATTGAGCTTACCGTGGGACTAGGTTGATTTGTGTAAAATGTCCCAAGATATTTATTTATTATTATTATTTATTATTTAAACTAGGAACCCTTATAATGTCCTATGTCCGTCTGTCCGTCTATCCATCTGTCTATCCACAGCTCCATAGGCCAAGTTTTTTTTTTTTGTTTTCTACTGCGCACGGCACATGCATGCATTCATTTTATCTTTATAAGCTACCGAGATCATTTGTAGTGCCGTGGCCAATCCCGATTAACTGGCCATCACGGCCATCACGATGTCACGGTCGGAGAGGAAACTATTTATAATATAAATAAAATAATTACTAGCGCCAGTGTAGTCGGATGCATCGCTCATAGAAGATTATCTAGTGGAGACATTACAGTATATCTTCTTCCCTATGCAGTATGTATTTTTGATTTAACCTGAAACGGTTACAGCTATTGATAAAATACTTAATAACCATATACCTATACATAACGGGTATCTCAAGACTACGGGACGAAAAGGGAAAGTACTCAAAAAATTTTTGATTTGCTGTTTTGGTACAAAGAGACTTAATATCTCTAAGGTTTTTTTTAATGTCACGCTAATTGTCTGTTCCTAAAAGTGAAAAAGCTTATAATTGAAGCACCAGGGCAGCATAACTCACCTGGTTCTTTGTCATTCCCTTGTTTAAGTTTGAGTCATCTCTATTTTTATAAATGATTAAGATACTTTTAGAGTACATTTATGAAAATATATTTTTTCCTCAAATTGTGTGTGCGGTACAAGAATTATGAACAAAGTAAAAGCGAAGCCAAAGGGCGAGAATGAATTTCTAATTTACCGCCCTTAAAACACACATGACACACATCATCAGCCTATTTCAGTCCACTGCTGGACAGTGACACATCAATCCCTTAGACGGCTCTTACAACACCGGCGATAAGAGTTAGAGTGGTGACAAATGTATTCTTACTGCCGTCACCACGTGGCTGATCGTTTTAATGGCAATTGCCAATAGTTCTGTCATAGTAGACAATGGTTTTCATTGCGAGGTGTTTCAGTCTGTATGTTATGCTGGTTGTCCGACGTGAGTGAAGCAGGCTTGCTACCGCGAATATCGAAGTTCGCAAATTTCGGAGGCGGAGGAATCAACGAATACAGGATGCTTAGCCAAGTTGCCAATCGCTAGCGCTTAGTAGCGTATCGTAGTTTTCCCTCACTGTCACTCTTTCATATTAGTGCGCAAAGACAGTTAGCTGGCTTTCGCTTACGATTGATGAGTAAGCGTTAGCGATTGGCAACTTGTCTAAGCACCCAGGCCTACTGCATCTTTCTCCTCTGCGTAAAGCCAAGTCCAGACTCGCTGAGTGATCTAGCTAGATTCAGATAGAATGAAGATGCATGCACGCAATCTCTTCGTAATGGAACAAGTGCGTGTTAATCGAATTGGAAGAAATCGTTAAGATGAGAATTACGTTCATTATCGGAGTTTATTAGACGGAAGTACTAGCTAATGGTGTATTAAAATGGGTAATGAAACATTGTTTTGATGTTGAAGAAACTTTATTACGTTACGTGTCGCTTTATGAGGTTTAGGCTGCGTTTCCACCAGAGATGTGCGAGGATGTGTTTCCATACAAAATGACACCTCGCTTGAGTCATTAATAGGTGTCATTTCTATGGAAACACATCCTCGCACATCTCTAGTGGAAACGCAGTCTTAAGCATTGTATTTATATATTGGCCGTGTAGTGACGGCAGAAATAATACATTTGTAACCACCCCAACTCTTCCGACGGGTGTTGTAATAAGACTAAGGGATTGAAGTGTCACTGACGATTCTTTGATACGAGGTTAATGACAGGCAGCAGCGTCGTCATAGGGGATACATTACTGCGATTGCCAATCTGCTTGCCCAGCGTGGCGATTGTGGGCATTTAGCTTCTAATGCATTTATACACATAGTTAATAGGAGAGGTTTACGTCCAGCTGTGGACTGAGATAGGCTGATGATGTGATTTATGTATTCTTTTTTGGAATAATTATTAGTATAGCTACACACATAAATGACCATACATTTAAAGATTGAAGCTCTGTGTCAAAGCAAATCATAGACTTAAAAACAAAACCACAGGTTCAACACAGGGAAATCAAATTCTAAACAAGGAAGAATATTTTAAAACGGTTTTTTTTACTCTTTATTCTTCATTTTTATGTAAGCTTTTACTTCCAGTAAGCAAGGAATTAAAACTATGTATTTAATTCGAGTCTCTTTCTAACATTACCGCATTATTTTCCAATCCGTTTGCCCAGCGTGGTGATTTTGGGCATTTACGAGTACCTTCTAATGCGTCGTTAGCTATATATATACCGAGAACAAGTTTCGTAAGTTACAAAACTTCTTTAGAGAATATTCTCGGCAGTTTAAATTTTACAAGCACTCTAATCATGCTCAAACCTTTGTATATAGATGTCTTTCAAGGTATTTATTATGACTTGTTTACTTAATTGTGAAATACATTAGTCTTCATAACACTTTTTATAAGTTCTCATGAAAACATTCTCAATGGGAACTTACTCTTATATTCTCATATAAATTCTCGGAAATCTCCGAGTATATTCTCGCAATTTTGAGAATGTTCTGGAACTTGTACATTGCTAGTTCATATGCAATATGCATAGTTAATAAAAGAGGCCTACGTCCAGCAGTGGAAATAGACTGATGACGTGACACGACTTTTTAAATCATACTAATCATCATCATCATCATCATATCAGCCGAAAGACGTCCACTGCTGAACATAGGCCTCTCCCAACGATTGCCACAATGACCGGTCCTGCGCCACCCGCATCCAGCGGACTCCTGCGACCTTCACCAGGTCATCAGTCCACCTTGTGGGGGGCCTACCCACGCTACGCCTTCCGGTACGTGGCCGCCACTCAAGAACCTTCCCGCCCCAACGGCCATCGGTTCTACGCGCAATGTGCCCCGCCCACTGCCACTTCAGTTTAGCGATTCGGAGAGCTATTTCGGTTACTTTGGTTCTGCTGCATTAAAAAATAACAAGTTTGTACCTCTCCTACTCTAACCTGGATAGGTTCGTTAGGTACCTTTTGTCCCTTAGAGCAGAAATAGAAGCCCCGCGCAGCGGGGCTTCGTCGACCGGTTCCCAGGTCTAAATCGCTTTCTATACGGATACGGCTTAATATACGGATAATAGTAAATCAAGACTCCTAGCATAGCCCTCTCCATTGCCCTTTGGGTGACTTTGAGCCTTCTTATGAGGCCCATCGTAAGCGGCCACGTTTCAGTACCGTATGTCATCACTGGCAACACACACTGATCAAAGACTTTCGTCTTCAAACACTGCGGAATATTGGACGAAAATATGTGTCGTAGCTTCCCGAACGCTGCCCAACCGAGTCGGATTCGACGATTGACCTCTTTCTCGAAGTTGAACCTACCTAACTGGATAGTTTGTCCTAGGTATATATATTCGTCTACAACTTCGAGTGTAAAGTCTCCGATTATTACCTACGGGAGTTGGTGCTACATGGGAATTTGACATGATTTTCGTCTTATCCATGTTCATTTTAAGACCAACTCGCTCGGAGGCTTTACTGAGGTCAACAAGCATAGTACTTAAGTCCTCCAAGGTCTCAGCCAAGACTACTATATCGTCAGCGAATCGAAGGTGAGTGAGGTACTCGCCGTTTATGTTGATACCCAGCCTTCTCCAGTCCAGAGTCTTAAAGACATCCTCCAGTGCAGCGGTAAACAGCTTAGGGGAGATGACATCTAACTGCCTAACTCCCCGCTGCAGCAGAATAGGCTTCGAGCTCTGGTCTTGGAGTCGGACTGACATTGTGGCGCTCTCGAACAAACACTTCAACACTTCGATATAGCGGTAGTCGACTTGGCACCGTTGGAGAGACTGTAGTACAGCCCATGTTTCGATCGAATCGAAGGCTTTCTCGTAGTCCACAAACGCTAAACAGAGGGGCAGGTTATATTCTTCGGTCTTCTGTATAACCTGGCGAAGCGTATGGATGTGGTCTACGGTACTAAAGCCTTTTCGGAAACCGGCTTGTTCGGGAGGCTGGAAGTCATCAAGCCTGCGTGCAAGACGATTCGTAATGACTCTTGAAAACAGCTTATAGACATGGCTCAGAAGTGATATGGGTCGGTAGTTCTTCAATAAAGCGTTGTCACCTTTTTGAAGAACAGTACCACCACACCCCTGTTCCATGCCTTTGGTGTTCTCCCTTCCAGTAAGACGGAATTGAACAACTTCTGAAGGGCCGTAAGGACCGGTTTACCACCCGCCTTCAGAAGCTCAGCTGTAATTCCGTCCTCCCCAGGTGCCTTGTTATTTTTGAGCTGTTCAAGAGCCATTCTAATCTCGCACAGGCTGATGTCCGGGATGTCTTCTGTGTAGTGTCGGGTCAGTCTAGCTCTGAGGTCTTCCGCTAGATCAACTTCGGGTCTGCTAGTTGACGTGTACAGCTGTCCATAAAAACCCTCTATTTCAGTCAGCAGCTCAGTTTTGGACGTGACGATTCTACCATCCTCAGTCTTTAATTTGGCGAGCTGGCTTTGCCCAACAGACAGATCCCTTGCAAAAACTTTAGAACCCTTGTTCCGCTCGATGGCTTCTTCTATACACTTGGTACGGCATTGGCGCATATCGCGTTTGAGGGACTTAGAGGGGTGCGTATCATAATGAATACGCACTTTTAGTATAATTACAGTTTACAAACGTTCATAACGTATACTAACGTTAGGTATAATGTATTAAACATCTATTTCCAAATAGTAAAATAATATAACGCTAATAATATATACCGTTGTTTAGTCTAACGTACATATTAACGAATTCCGTTTCATATATCAATATAAAGGTATAAAAGTTAAAATATATACTAACATCTGATATAACGATATAAATATAACTGCCAGAAAAGTAAGTTAGGTTAAGTTCTACAAAAACGTATACGTTATATTACTTACCCTTTTCAATCCGTTCTACTCTCGAAACCTAACCAATTCTAGTAATAAAACAGGGTAAAACCGACTTGGATTGGTTAGGTTTCGAGCGTAGTTTCCCGGATAAATAAAAGACCTACTTACTTTTAATTAATTGTTTACGCATCCTCATCCTTGCAAAACCAAAAAAGGGGGGGACGGGGGGGCGCAGCCCCCCACAAGGGGGCCTCGGGGGGCGGAGCCCCCCGCATTAAAAAATAACAAGTTTGTACCTCTCCTACTCTAACCTGGATAGGTTCGTTAGGTACCTTTTGTCCCTTAGAGCAGAAATAGAAGCCCCGCGCAGCGGGGCTTCGTCGACCGGTTCCCAGGTCTAAATCGCTTTCTATACGGATACGGCTTAATATACGGATAATAGTAAATCAATTCTAATTAAATATAACGATAATTCTATAGTTTAATAATTAAAAAAATCGTAGGCGCTTATATTTTGTGTAAGATAGTTGTTTTGGATATTAGATTATTTCAATGTTATACTAATTAATCGTTATCGTAAACGATATTATATGTTACGTTCATTATACATTTTATAATTATTCATTTAATAATTATACCTTTTATACGTTATATTTATTACACGTTAGGTATTATACATTCATACAAACTGAATTTATACGTTATGATTTATATAGCATAAGTTCGTATACGTTATATTACTTACCCGACTTAGAGATCTGTCTGTTGAGCTGCCGGTATAAAGTCGCATCAACTGAGGATTGTAGAACCAGTTCACTCCTTTTTTCCATTAGTTCCTGAGTGGAGTCTGAGAGCTTTCTGGTCTTATTTGTCCGTTGGGCCTTAAAAAACTTAGACCCAGCGCTATGGACAGCTTCCACAAACCCGTCATTGAATACGTCCACATCATCGCCTAGGCAATCGAAACGGTTTTGGAGTTCCAGCTGAAAGCTCTTGGGGTTTTGAAGATGGAGTGCAGGACGGAGCGTAGACTTCATCAGTCGCGAGCGTTCTAGCTTAGGACATATATTCAACGTGCCTCTTACCAAGCGGTGATCGCTTCCGGTTTTAACCGTACTGATCACAGAAACATCGTTGAATATATCGTCAGTTGTAATATGAATTAATGTAACCACCAAATGACGATTTTTCAGGAGGGCCCAAAAACGAATTTGACATTTATAAAGTATATTGTATCTTTTTAGTTAATTATCCCATGGAAATGATGTTTATCTTGTTTGTTTTATTTTTGAGAGGTCTATTTGATAGACAGTTACTAACTGCGACCACAGTTGTAGTTCAGGATATAGCTGGTGCTTACGTTAAATATTTTTGAAAAAATTTGGAGATACGTTAATAATTTAATGAAAATCATCAAAAGTGGATTTTGTAATTTAGCGTAACTCACAAATCGAAATGGAAGTGATTATAAGCCATACAATACAGATGGCGCTTACAGCATTGACATTTATAAAAATATGGTGCTTACATTATAGAGGACATAGTTTGTACTTACAAATTCGTACTTACCTTAAAATATTGTCTATGATTTTTTGAAACCTTGACATACGTTAATAAAAAAGTAGAAACTTAATAAAATGGCAAAAAAAGTAGAAACTTAATAATTAAAATTAAAATTAGGGTTCCTTAATGCAGGTTCTCTTGGAACTAAGCACAATGAATTTATAGTTGCAGTTGAACAACGTAACATTGACATAATCGCTATCAATGAGTCGTGGCTTCATGAGGGGGAGGAGGGGAGGGCGCCGGTGGTACCCAACTATCGCCTGCGTCACATTCCGCGGCCGCGGGCCGTGCGCTCGCGCGGTGGCGGCGTCGGGTTCTATGTGAGGAATGGCCTTACTGTTCGACGTTGTCCCCACCCCCCGGACTTAGGTATAGAACAAATGTGGCTTACGTTGCGGATTAACGGTAAATCTTTACTGATCGGCACTGCATACCGGCCGCCTTGGTTTAGTATTGATATTTTTATAGATGCAATGACCGACACTATTTCTTCATTTTCCAATTATGATCATATTTTGTTAATGGGGGACTTTAATATAAATTTATTAATTAATGATAGAAACTCCTCCAGGCTTATGCAATTTTTGACTTATTTTAATATGAAACAACATGTTGACGCGCCCACGCATTTTACTAATACCAGTAGTTCTTTAATAGACGTTTTATGTAGTAACATTCCCGATTTGAATACTGTGGTGGTGGATTATATTCCCACCCTGAATCATCACGCGCTCTTACATTGTGAATTAAATATTAAAAAAGATAAACCAGTGCCGCAGAGTATAACTTTTAGGCCAATTAAGGATATTGATCTAGATCTATTCAATCAATCACTCAACGTCATCAAGTGGGAGAATATATGCTCTCTAGCATCTGTTAACGACATGGTGAATGCATTAAATTGCATCGTTTTATGTCTCTTCGACGTGTATGCGCCTAAAAAAGATATCGTTATCCGAGAGAAAAGCTATCCATGGATAACTCATACGATTAAAGAAATGATGCGTTTACGCGACGAAGCTCATAATAGATATAAAGCATCTGGCCTAGACGAACATAAAAAGTATTACCATGACCTGAAAAGCTGCGTCAATAAAGCTTTATTTAATGAAACTCGGGCATATTTCAATGACAATATAAATAGTAATGCCAGCAACTCTCGGGCTCTCTGGAACAACCTCAAACGTACTGTCAGGATAACCAATAACTCTCATAAGTCTGAAATACCTGCAAATTTATGTGACCCTAATTCTATTAATGCACACTTTTTGGATGTCGGAGGCAACGCAGTAGCATCAAAAGAATATCGCGCTAAATTTGAAACGGATTCTTTTCATGCTTCGTCATTTAGATTGGAGCCAGTGGGAGAAAACCTTATACTTAAAATAATACAGTCATTAAAGTCTGCTGCTCTGGGACATGATGGTGTCTCTTTGGACATGCTGGTTCTTACCTTACCTCATTCTCTAGGTGCTATAGCCTCCATAATAAACAAATCTATCTCATCCTCGGTTTTTCCTGATGCTTGGAAGGTGGCATTAGTCACGCCTCTTCCTAAAAAAAATAATATTGCTCACCTTAAAGATTTGAGACCTATAAGCATTCTTCCATGCTTATCCAAAATACTGGAACGAGTGGTATATATACAATTGTCAGCTTTTCTTGAAAAAAGCAAAATACTTCCTGCTCGGCAATCAGGATTCCGCAAATCCCGTAGCACCACAACGGCACTTTTGGATGTGATTGATAACATCTTATCTGCACAAAATGAGGGTCAGGGCACGATAATGGCTCTTCTCGACTATTCTCGAGCTTTTGATGCCATTAATACTCAATTGTTATTGTCCAAAATGATATACTATGGTTTCGAGTCGCAGACGGTTGCATGGTTTGCCAGTTATCTCGCTGGACGCTCGCAGATCGTTAAACTTCCAAATAATAAAGGTTTGGGTGGGATGTCTGAGCCGGCTGTTGTATCCAGAGGGGTACCACAGGGCTCTGTATTGGGTCCTCTGCTTTTTATTCTCTATACCGCAGATGTCCGCGATTCCATAAAACATTGTAATTTCCACCTTTATGCTGATGACATCCAAATCTATATTTCATTTCATCCAAATAACACAGAACACGCTGTTGCGAATCTAAATGAAGACTTAGAAAATATTACAGCCTGGTCTGAGTCCAACTGCTTGGTGTTAAATCCAAATAAATCAAAAGTTATGGTATTTGGCTCTAAAAATCAAATTAAGCGGATCGAACACTATAATCCAAGAGTTATTATCTCTGGAGTACAGGTAGAACGTGTATCAGAGGCACGGAATCTGGGATTATTAATGGATGAGTCACTGCGTTTTGAAGGACATATTGCAGATATTACAAAAAATGCATTTTATAGACTCAAAATACTATATCGGATTCGGAATTTTCTCAGTGTCGATCTGCGAATCAAGCTGTGCAATTCCTTAGTACTATCCAAATTTGATTATGCGGACATAGTCTATGGCCCCCGTTTACTAGCTCGCACTGAGCGCATTGTACAAAGAGTGCAGAATGCATGTGCTCGTTACTGTTTTGGGATTCCGCCACGACAACATGTGACACCTTATTTAAACTCGGCAGATATACTGAAAATGGCATTTCGTAGAGAATTACACCTGTCATCCTTGTTGTTTGGAATTTTCAAAACGTCAGAGCCAGAGTATCTGTTCAAGAAATTCTCATGGCGAGAAAGCAGGTCAAGCATGTATGGCATTAGGTCGGTTTGTAAGGAATTGGTGCTACCACGACACCGTACTGCTGCATTTCGAGGTAGCTTTAAATATACAGCAACGAAATGCTGGAATAATATACCTCCACCTTTTAAAAACGTATATACAGTACATTGTTTTAAATCACGAATGAAACAACATCTTTTAGCAATGCAAAAGACGCTACCTCCAGGTATTAGAGCCATGCCGTCATATTTAAAATGATGATATTAATACACTTTGTTAATTATTTATCTATTTATTTTTTAATCAATATATTTTACTTCTTCTTTAATATGTATATGTACACTCGTATAAATATATATTGTATAATTTATATGCTTCCTTTTATATATGACCGTTTTATTCATCTTGTACCAAATTGCTCTGCTCAAATACACATAGCTTGCATTCGTACAAAATATTATTGTTATTGTTGATACATACAACAACATACAACTCTGAGCCATTTAGTTTTCGATCAACAGCAAATAAGGGATACATATTGTAAGGGTCTGCCTGAAAATCAGCGTTGTACGAGTAGTAAACACTCTGCAACATCATGCTGAGGCAAGCTCCTATTTAGCATCCATGGAATTATTTAATATATGTTAATATTTAAGTTAATTTTAAAATAGTTTTTCTTTTTCTTTTGTCCTACTCTGTATCGTGTTTTTTGTGATGCTAAATAAAAACTTTCTATGTCTATGTCTATGTCTATGTCAAAGTTTTTGTTAACGTAATCGACATTTTTTTCTAGATATCAATATTTTATATACACCGATCGATAGAGCAGGAAATTTGCAGTCGAACGGTATACTTAACTCAATTTCGTCATTTTGGTGGTTACATTAATTCATATTACAATCGACGATATGTCTCTTCGTCGACATGATGAAGTCGATCTCGTTTTTAGTTGCACCGTCAGGACTCATCCAAGTCCATTTTCTGTGCTCGCGTTTCTTAAAGAAGGAGTTCATCATGTAGAGTCCCTCTTTCTCCAAGAAACCAGCCAGCAGATGGCCCCGGTGGTTCCGACGTCCAACCCCAAATTGCCCCACCCTTAGCTCGTCACCATCTCTCTTGCCCAGTTTCGCGTTGAAGTCCCCCATAACAACGGTGAAGTAGGTTTTGGAGCTATGCATGGCTTTTGAGATATCATCATACATAGCCTCCACCTCGTCGTCGGAGTGTGTCGAAGTCGGCGCGTACACCTGTATGACCTTCAGCGAGTATCTCCCAGATACTCTGAGTATAAGGTACGCCACCCTAGCCGACACACTCTCGATCTTCACCACGTTGTTTACGAGGGACTTGTGGACGATGAACCCGACACCTCCCTGGGACTGTTGGTCGCCCTCCCGGAAATAGAGCAAGTTGCCGGACTTTAGGATTATCGTGTCCTCGCCCTCTCTTCGGACTTCTGACAATCCCACAATGTCCCAACGCAACTTGCTCAATCCTTCCTCCAGTTCCACTAACTTTTCGTCGGTCCGCAGTGTACGTGTGTTATAAGTTGCCAGGGCCAGGGGTCGTCGGTGGTGGTAGCCGGATCTTTGCCGGAGATTCTTAGCACCCCTGACCTCGCTAGCACCCTGGCCGCTACCATAACCAGGGCACCGGGGGTCGCCGGAACCTCGGGGCCGCGGCCTTTTTTGTATATACATTAGGAGGTAAATGCCCATAATCGCCACGCTGGGCAAGCGGATTGGCGATCGCAGTAACGTGTCTAATATGGTGACGCTGCTGCTCATCATCAAACTTTTATCAAATAGTGGTCAGTGACACTTCAATCCCTTAGTCGACTCTTACGACACCCGCAGGAGGAGTTGGGGTGGTGACAAATGTATTCTTACTGCCGTCACCACACGGCCAAAATCATACTAATAAAGTAATATAAAGAGAGAGCGATGTGGAATGAAAGAAGGTGTAGTGACCAAGATTGAGAAAGGAATGCTTCATTGGTTTAGGCATGTTGGGAGGATGAGTGAAAGTAGATTGACCAAGGGGATATATATTTTAAAGACAAACGGGTCTTAATCGCGTAAGCTTACGTTTAATTATATCCTGACGTTTCGGGCATAACGTTACACCCGTGGTCGCTGGCAGACTCCAGGACAGGGCAGGTCTTGAAGAAAATATTAGTGATAATCGTCAAAGTTTAAATCAATATATTGTAAACCGGTGCGGGCCCGAATTATCATGAGTCTGCCTGCGATCATGGGTGTAACGTCATGCCCAAAACGTCAGGATATAATAAAACGTAAGTTTACGCGATTAAGACCCGTTTGTCTTTAAAATATGAGTGATAATCGTGATAGTTTAAATCAATATATTGTAAACCGGTACGGGCCGGAATTATCATGAGTCTTAGTTATTTATTCATAATGAGTCCCTCATAATCCAGTCATAATAAGTGCCCTCTTAGGACAACAACATTTAGGCTAAATGACATTAGGTGAAACGTTATTAGGGATTTCGAAGAATATGCAAAATAACATTAGGGTTTTTAACAGTTATGGTAAAAAATGATTTGGGCAAGTGAGTTTTAGGGCAATCATTACATTATGGAAAATGAATGTTATTGCAACTGATCGATAGGGCTAATGTCCATTAGTGCAAAACAGTTCGGGCAAGTGATTTTAGGACAAACGATGTTAGGGATCTCGCGGGAGACCCGTTTCTCACATCTTAAATAAAAATACTCGTAACAGTAGAGCATGAAAAGACGTATGGATGTTTGCAAGCGAAAGAAGTATGCAAGGATCGTAGTATGTGACGTTCTGTAGTTTCCACCTACCCCAATGGATACAGGCGTGAGTATAATGTATGTATGTACGATTCCATGAAATCTGCAATACATTTTTAATTAGAAGCTATCTATAAATGCGGCCAGTAACAATGCGGCATGACGCTTGCCGGGCAACAATGAATGGATGCGCGGGCGCCGCCCCGGGCGCGCACCTGTGTAGCGTGCACGCGATCTAAGGCAGCGTTTGACCAGAGATTATAGAGTAAAGGTACTCTGTTGTTTGACTAACCTACCGTCGTTGAATTAACTAAAGGACCATGCGTCAAAATTTCACCAAGACTAACAATTAATATGAGTGGTTGTTGAATAGGTCTTTCAATTTACTTCATTTCATTCTACAGGCACGAAATCGAATTCCATTGTAGACCTGAGATAGTCATATATTTCACATTCATTTTTTTATTTACATTCTTCATTCTGGACTAGTATTTCTGATGGATTGTATTCACGCCGACAAAAATATGAATATCTCAATTCTGCAATGGAACATCATCATGCCCATAGAATGCTGCCTATTCATCTTGATGCCCATAGAATGAAATGAAGTAGATTTAAAGACCTATTCAACAATGTAACTTTTAGCCGTGTTGAACAAAGCCTTTTTAATGTCTAGTCATATTGTGGCCATAATGTCGCTATCAGTGCTTATCTTGGACGCAGCCTTACCCTCACCACGTCGCCTGTGATTACCTGCGAACGGCGCGGCGGCCGCTTAAGCGATTCCTTTTTTAAAACCCACCGTTCCTGTTTCACAACCTGCAATAGCCCTTCCTCATTTTCGATTTGAAATGGACAATGGAAAACGCGACTTTTTTACTCTTGCCACCCAAATTAGGCCAGTTAAGTCATGTCGTGCAAAGCCCAGAAGTCGTCCACCGACCTTAAAATGTTATGCGAATTTAAGGAAAGAACAAACCGCGTTTTTTACTTTTTTTAGCAAATTGTGGGGGCCACGGTTGTTAATTTCTTCGGCCACTTTGTTCTGAGCCTCCGAAATTGATAAACACTTATCGCTTTTACTTCCACTGTACGCTACAGGTTGTAAATTAAATAGATTATACGATCGTCGTTAAAAAGGGTTTCTTTTTTTCTCTCGATACTTTAGTCTTTACATTCCCAATAAATGTGTGGTAGTTATGTAAATTTTTATATGACAATCGAGGGTTATTGTTCCATGTGATAACATTTTTATTTCAGGAGCCTTTTTATAATGCTCCAGCAATTACTGATTGAGCGCGCCGTACGGATAAAATCTCTCTGGCGATTTTTCATAAACAATAGCAGTTTTAATATCGAAATAAGAACAAGAGTATAAGCTATTGATAATGCAAAAAATGTAATAATAAATTACCGGGCAGTGGGTAATAAAGAGCGATTGGCTTCGGGCGACTCATGGAGCTACCAGTGCCCGTGATACAATATAAAAAACTGGAATAAAAAAACTTAAAAATAATACGCTTAATATCAAAGAAGGTGTACTCCGTTAATGCATTCGGTGCCTTAAGGCTGTACGTCAGTTCAGACATTGTTTTCTGGAATGCGAGTTTAAAACGGCGTTCTTTTATTCGAAATTCAAATTTTGATTTCGAGGAATCGGTTGAGTGTTGGTCGGATGACATAATTAGCGGTTTTTTGGTTGTTTCGTTTAACGCACCGATCGGTTGAGGATGTTTACAATTGATAAAAAGTTTGTGCATTTTCTTTTTATATTATATTCATAAGTATCGATTTAATTACACTATTAAACTGGAAGCTGTAAAGTGCAATGCGTATAAACGAAAATAAAGTTGGTGTAATAATTAAGAGTTGGTCGGATTATTAGGTTATAAGTTATAACTTCTTCCTTATTTTACCAAATTATTGGAAAGTTTTACAACCTTCCCATATGATTACTAAGTATTCAGGATTTTTAGTGATAATGCGGCAATATTCAATTCATGGAAGCTGTGCTGTGCTGTGAAAATTCCTTCGTAAACTTGTAAATAATTATTGTAAAGAAACTTCATAAAATAAAAAAAAAACCCGATTCGTTATCCTCAAAACATATACTACTAAACAAAAGAAATAAATAAGAATCTTTATAAAATTGTAACTATCAAATTGTGCATACTCGTATACCATTTATAGTTTCCATTTTACTATCAAGAAAAATGCAAAATTCATGAAAAATGGTAACGTAAAAGAAAAATAAACTAAGATGAGTAGGTACTCTTTTGTCTATAAGGATGGAGAGATTTCGGGAATGTGATGTGTACAAATAATATAAAAAGACCATATAAAAAACAATGTGCCGACATACAAAACCGCCTTCTTAAGAAGATAATGTACTTTTTCATCACACTTGCTGTCTAAGCGGGCCATTTGCTTGCGCGCGTAGCGGGAGTAATAGAAAAGTAAAATTTCCTAGGGAGTAATAGAAATGCCAGTACGTTATAGAATAATATTTTTTGTTAAAATTGTTTTTTTATTGTCGGCAAGTGTGATGAAAAAACATTGACATTACACGGTCGGTAAGCGGAATACTAACTCGAATCATTAAAAGCCCTCCTCCTACGGCGTCGGGCTTCTAACACTCTCGTTAGTAATTCCGTACCTACTTACCTTCCTTGATGCACAATGTACTACGAGTATTCCTGCAGTGGAAGCGTGTATTACCTATGTAATATGTATGCATCCCTTTACATTTAAGGTTACAATTATTTTATTTATGTATATTGAATTCCTGCATTGTATTTATTTGACACTTACAATTGTAGGGTTTTATAACATCTACCAATTAACACTGCTGCGCAATAACACCCACCTTAATTCCTTTTCGAAACATGTGTCCTATAGATCCATACAACATACGACCTTTCGGTTTTGAAGCGATATGCGCATACTCATGTCCCGTTGTTGTCAATTATTTTCGGTGCACCTGCTTTTGTTTTGTATGGGCATTATTAAAGACAGTCATTGTATGGATGTCTTTATGTAAAGCGATAACTGGTTGTGAATTGATTCAGCAGGTGAAAATATTTCGGTTGTCAGTAAACTTGAGTGTGTTGACTCTTTTTATTATTAGTTTCGTAATTAGTAAAGACTGGGTCCATATCGGCTCCTAATAATAGTACATTGTGCATCAAGGGCGGTAAGTACGGAAATACTAACGAGAGTGTCTTTTGATTACTCAAGTTAGTATTCCGCTTACCGACCGTGATGCATACAATGTTTTTCATCACACTTGCCGACAAAAAAAGTTTTAACACAAAAAAAATTAAACGATTTGCTGATATTTCAATTACCCCCTAGGGAATTTCACTTTTCTATTACTCCCGCTATGTATGCAAGCAATGGCGCACTTAAACAGCAAGTGTGATGAAAAATTTCTATTCCTGCGGGGCTTCTATTTCTGCTCTAAGGGATAAAAGGTACCTAAAGAACCTATCCAAGTTAGAGTACCCCTACTCTAACTTGGATAGGTTCGTTAGGTACAAATTTGTTATTTTTTAATGCGGGGGTAAATTATTGTCTTCGAAAAATCATAAAAAAACTGCAATCGCTCTCATTTCAAATTGCTATTCGTATTTATAAGTCTACAATTACTACACTATCGGTCAAAGAATACGAGTCGGGTATAATAATATATAGAAAATACTGTAAACACACTGAAACATGTTTAAGGGATTAAAGGAATCCGATTTAATATCAAAATAAATAGCATTTCCTTAATTTTTCCATTGAATCCAAAAACAACTTTATCATCCGATATAATAAATAAATTCTTTATTTTATTAAATACATTTAAAACATAATACAAGGCATAGTGTCTCCCTGTAAGCAAGATATACTCGTATGGAAAAAGGAACTCTTAAATCGTGACTTGATCGAAAACGTATATTTCGGCGGTTTTTTAAGCACTAAAATGTTGCCTGTACGAATCTATCTAACGGTCGTTTAATTTTTTTTTGTATGCTTATTTCAGGAAAATTACATTACAATAAATGTTAAAAACGATTCTACCTCTCCTGTAAATATTAGAAAATTTTCTTTCACTATTCTTTCACTAAGTTGTACCTATGGTACAAAATTTATGTGTGTGGGACCTGTACGGTACGTATGTTCGTACATATACTTATATACCTATGTTGTTTTTGCTTTTTTTCTTTGAATTCAGCTCGTTTGCAGTATTTCCTATGAAATTTTCACCCAACCATTCTTTAACCGCCAGTGTAGTTGAAGGTAGAATAAAATGAGAGATTTAGTATATTTCAGGGGTCAGCGCGGCGTGGCTATTTGTCGCGCGGTAACGAGCGACAATGCGCCGGTCGCGCGACCCCCGCCGCGCGCGGCATTTGTTCGGCAGGAGTCTGGGGCATACTGAGATTCCCGTTTAAATTTTAATTTTTAGGTCGAGATCTTTGACTTCTCCAAAAAGATGATTTTAAACCTAAATTACGGAATAAGCAACAATTTAATAAAATGAGGCATTTAGTATATTTCAGGGGTCAGCGCGGCGCGCCTATTTGTCGCGCGGTAACGAGCGACAATGCGCCGGTCGCGCGACCCCCGCCGCGCGCGGCATTTGTTCGGCGGGAGTCTGGGGCATACTGAGATTTCCGTTTAAATTTTAAATTTTACATCTAGACCTTTGGCTTCTCCAAAAAGACGTTTTTAAACCTAAAATACGGAATAAGCAATAATTTAAGAAAATGAGGCATTTAGTATATTTCAGGGGTCAGCGCGGTGCGGCTATTTGTCGCGCAGTAACGAGCGACAAGGCGTCGGTCGCGCGACCCCCGCCGCGCGCAGCATTTGTTCGGCGGGAGTGTGGGGCATACTGAGATTCCCGTTTAAATTATACATCAAGACCTTGGACTTCCCAAAAAAGTGATTTTAAACCTAAAATGCGGAATATTTAAGCAACAATTTATTGTGAGGTAGGTGATAATGAATTCTGTATTTCAGGGTCATCAAATGTTACGAGTATATATGTCGCGCGGTAACGAGCAACAAATAAAAATGCGCTCGTGCTACCCCCGCCACGCGCTGGTTTTTTCTTCGGGAGTCTGTGGCATACTGAGGACCCGGAAATTGTATGTGTCCTGTTTTGGGGTTCGTACCTAAGTGTGTACAGCAAATTATCAGCCTATATTATTAGTCCACTGCTGGAGGTAGGCCTGTGACGTGGACGCATTAGGAGGTAAATGCCGATAATCGCCACGCTGAGCAAGCGGATTGGGGATCGCAGTAATGTGTCACTATGATGACGCTGCTGCCCATCATCAATCTTTTATCAAATAATGGTCACTGACACTTCAATTCCTTAGTCGACTCTTACGTCACCCGCAGGAGGAGTTGGGGTGGTGACTAATGTATTCTTACTGCCGTCACCACACGGCGTAGGTAAGTGTAATTGCAATTCATTATGCGTAAAAAGTGACAGATAATGTATTGAACTAATATCTGTCAAGATTGACTGCAAAGAGGCGGAGCATTGTCTGATTGACTTCATAGTGTAAGGTGAAGTAGCTATGAGAAGTGCGGCAACGAGCGACAAGGAATTCGTCGCACGATATTATGGCTTACCTACATTGTGACTTCTGATTTCTTAAAAGATTATCTGGACCCAGGGAGCTATATTATTTTTGCTAGGGCAACATATTTATTTCTCTGATTGTTTCGGCAAGTATTGTTACAAGAGATAACTCTTAGAGTGTCTTTTATGAAATAAAAATGTGAAAACTGATAAACTAGCGTATATTGAATGTTGTTGCTACCCGGCCTTCCGTTTTGGTAATGTGAAATTCTCAAACAGTTTAGTACATTTGGATCCAGTTTTCGATATTAATAAAAATTGGTAGGCTAGTAGAGTTAATGATGCCCAGCAAGATCCACTACATTTCTCAAAATATCCTAGGAAGTTTTTATGGACTTATCCTTTTTTTGGTATGATCTGGCGATCATTATACATTGTTGGTAACAAAAAACGAACCTTTCATATAAACATTAGATTTTTTGAGAAATGCGCTTTAATACTCGCGAGACGACAAATCCGAGCGGTTGAAACGCTACTCGGAGAACCACAGGTCCCTGTGTACCCAACACCCAACCAGCTTCACGTACCTTCGTTACGGCTAACTAAGCAGCCAACTATCGGTTATCCATAACACTTATTGTGTATTCTTTTGACAAATGCCCCGACCAGCCCTCGTTAATTCTCGGCTCGCATGCTGATTATTTCTCATACAGATTTATTGTCTTATTATAATACTATTTGGTTACGCGGGCTTTAAATCGATGGTTGTAATATGAAACTTTAACAGAATATAACAAATATTACCTACAGCTTTGGTGCTATAGATTTTCAAATTAATAAAATTGGTCAACATCCAACCGATTTTACAGAAGTAATTATTAGAATTAGGTATATTTTGAAAGTAATTTGGCTAACTATTTTTGTGGAAAAGAAAAGTCAGGTTGTTTTGATTCAATATTTTTTCAATTTTATTTCTTTTTAGTAGTAACACTGAGGTGAGGACGTAGGTTCAAATCCCATCCCCGTTAGTAAACCTCGATATTTTTTATTTGGTATAATATATTATGACATCTAATATTTAAATTTTATAATGTACTCAAATTAAAATAAGGGCCATCTCACGACTGCTAAACAAGTGAGTTTTTTTATCTGTTATTTATTACAGCAGCAATAAACTTAAATTGATAATTTTATTGTAAAAAAAAGAAGGAACATAAAATAGTACATTACGAAAGAGTGCGAAAAACATGAAATTCGAAACGTGTGGCGATTTTTTAAATCGACACGAGTTACGAATTTCGTTTTTGCACGTGTCTCGTACGACGTTTTTTAGTGCAGATGGCCCTCCGAAGTTTTGGACTTGACGTAAAATGACACACTTCTCGCACTAGAGCCTAAAAAGGCACTATCTGTACTAAAATATTTATTCTTAAGTTACAGTCAAAAAAATCATTGGTCTTCGTATTTTATTTTGAATAGTACCCACTAGACTAGGTACTACTCGTACTTGTACGAGTAGGTATACCAAGTGGTCTTGCTTTAGCAATTGTTTTCAAACTTGTAAGTTCATTTAACAATAGCCAAGACAAAAAAAAACATAAGACATGTTGATTGGTCATGTATAAATTCAAAAGACATCCATATCCAGGCTTCCAATTTCTTCAATTTTCATAGAGTATCTTTAAGAGTCATCTAGAACCGCCGTTTTTGTATACTAATGCTACAGAACTGTTTCCTCAGTGGTTTTTTACTCCAGTGGTTTTTCAGACTAAATTAATATAAATAGCTGTGTAAAACTGTTTTATTTTTTTAAATATTATTGTTTATTTAAGCGCCAGCGGTCCTAGCGCGATGTTCGAAATCCACAAATTTTGAAGATTTGTTTCTGTCACACAAATTACATGATTCCTTCGTTAGAGTGACAGAGAAAACTCCTCGAAATTTTGCGGATTTCTAAATTCGCGGTAGCAGAAATGAGCCCTTTTTTTTTCGCCGGGTTAGCCCTACTATTCCATTATACCCACAAAAATGAAAAAGAATTCCGATATAGGTAATATTATTTAAATTTTCGTTGTGAAAAAAGTGTTGAAAGATGAAACAGTCGAGAACGAAACCAGGAATTTCAGGGAATTTATTTTAATGTGTTCGTTAACTTCATTGATTAATTACAAAAAGATGCCGAATAGGATCCCATCGGGCAAACGAGTCGCCATTTTTTACACCCTTCATACTTACTTAATATCACTGAAAAAAGCTCAACTCCTGTATACTCTTAACAGCCACTTGGCAGTAGCATCACGCACGATCGGCGGATCGATCGGCCAACAGATCCGGAGATCGCATTGTGGTGCAGATGAATAGAACGTCCACCTCTATTGTAAGTTAATGCACTGGGACAAGACTTGCTTTGATGAGGTACACGCGGTCACAACGAGTGCCAAGTAATTTATTTCGCACATCACATCACATTATCAGCCTATATCCATCCACTGCTAGACAACGGCCTCTCCTATTGCCTATACGTATCAACACATTAAGAGGTAAATGGCCATAATCGCCACGCTGGGTAATTGGGGTGGTGACAAATATATTCTTACAACCGTCACCACAAGGCCCAGTAATTTATTTAAAGAAATCAAACCTTTAGCAGCAGGCTTCTTCACTGCTTTGTCGTCGATCGTGTCTAGGTTGAAAGATTTTTTGATTGATGTAGGTCGGTGGTCGGTGGATGTAGGCGGTCTTCTTGAAATAGGAGTGAATCCAAAAGAAGTGGTCTCAGCAGGTTATTTTTTCATTTTTGGATGGACCTTTTTGGATGTAAATAGGTATAAGTATTAGTTACTCGACAGAGGTCGGAAGACCTCGAAGAACGTTGGTGAAGTAGGTCTTTTTTGGTATATGACTTGTTATGACTATTATTTCGAGGGTCGATATATTTTATATTGAAATTAACTTCACGTCAATGTCATGTAGTTCGTATTTTCAAAACCGGTTTGCTCGACTTATCGGGTTTGACCACCCGACCACAAAAATCGTGCGTTCTAGCCTCCTGGCCATTGTGGAGTGCCAAACAATATTGTCTGTCAAAAGTGGGTCAAAAACTTTGTGAATTGTGATTCCAATAATGGTTATAAAAAACACCATATCAAATATATTTCATTAAATGAAATATTTTTTTCTTGTTTCACAAAATCTTGGGTAGCTTGGTTAGTTTGTGACACAACTTGGTTAGAATG
>JALPQI010008178.1:0-17767 GCA_025490895.1 Thaumatotibia leucotreta
CATTTTAGGTGGCCGTGGAAAAGCTACTAAATGATGCCAGCCCGCCACATGTTATTAAGTTTCAGGAAACAACAACTTCTTAGTAATTTCTAAATACCTTTGAATGTATGTAGTGATATGTGAGAACTCGATTCAAGAATGGATTAATATTTCAAATGAAATTCCGGGAAAAATGAACGAGAGTATTTTTGAAAGTAAAGTCCAAAGTATTGTGCACGTTCATGAGAAAGCTAGGTACTTAAAGAAGAAAACCGGGCATTTGTTATTATTAAAGGCTGTGCAGCTTATGTCCAATATCCTCTAGTTTGTGATCATAAAATCGATAATCCAAAGCTTTTCGCTATTATTTTTATTTTATTAAAAATGTAAATTCTCATTACTTTAAGCCAACCCGTTATCTACTATTGCAGCGTCCAACAAAACTGTTAATAAAAGGTATGCAAAGTTCAGGCAACGCCCTTACACTTATTAAATATTTTTGCTTATGGTTATTTTCTAAATACAATTGAAAACATTCTAATAATTATATTAAGACAACTTTGTATTCATAAATACGATTCCATACGCAGTCCGTCTTCGATAGGTAACAATAATACTCGTATGTTCTTAATCCAACCGAGATTTTCAGTATACCGTAATGCATTTATATTGTTTTTTGTAGAAATTTTCTTAGGATAATCACCAAATTAAAAATTTAAAAACAACCAACTTTAACCGATTTCTTCAAGATCCTATCATCTGTGGTTTCCTATTGCTGAGTACTGAATGCAAATTCTTGTAAATGAATGAAAATTACCAAAAGCGCCATACATGTACCTATAACATTAGAAGAGATGCCTCGATTTCTCCAAGATCCCATCATCGGACCCAACTTGGTGCCAACGGGACCAACTCGGGGTTATACACGTTCGATCACAAAAAAAATCGGTTCACGATACTCGGAGATGTCGGGTAACATACATACAACAAAAAAAAAAATCAGCCGAATTGACCCCCTCCTCCTTTTTTTGAAGTCGATTAAAGAGCACCATCGGTACTGAAAATACCTTCTTGTCTAGATTTCATTTATTTAATATTATACTCTTTATCCTTTATCTGATTTAATGTGTATGTTTGCTTCAGCAGAGAGATTTTTGGTCATATTTTTTTCGCCGTGAAATTCCTAATGAGTGAGCTGAATTTTAACAGGTCGGGTAAATCCGTATAACTATAATGAATGTGACTATTTTTTTGTCTGCTTATTTACTTATAATCTAAGTGTACAGAATACATTATATGTAGATAATTTTCATTTTGATATCTATACCTGAAAACCTATTTAGATTCCAATACTTGTCAAAAAGTATTGCCATTAAAATGAAATATTAGGTGGTTCGGTAAATTTTCACTTCTGTAAATGTTATAGGTAGCTGCTTATTTTATCTATATTGTTAAAGACAACATTTAAATCTATTTCTTAATTTTTTTTTTTTTTTTTTTTAATATCACGAATTTATTATCATGCTATATTAATACACATTACTCAGTGTTGTGAACAGATAAGAAACATAATGTTAGTTAATTTATATAATTTAAATTAAAAAATCTTATTTAAATACTTGTCTCAAAAAAATATATTTAATTTAATTGTTTTATCGGAGAAAAGTTTAAATTACAATGGCAATAACTCAGGATTTAACAACATTTGGTACCAATTTATAGTCTCGTAATGTGTGATTAATTTTTTAGGAAAATTGGTTAGGTTACCAAAAGGTTGTTTTTTTTCTGAAACGTTACAAAATGTTACAATGACGATAACACGTGTCACTGTGATATTTCGCCATCTTTGGTATTTTTTATGTATATTGAAATGCCGTTTTTAAGTTTAGTATGTTATTATAAAGTATATTAGTAATTATAAAGCTTCATGTGCAACAAACAAACCTAGATGGGACTTCCCTATGGAAGGCTTGATGGTGTAAAAGGGGAGAAGCCTATGTCCTGCAGTAGACAAGTATAGACTGATGATGATGATGTCGGAAGTCTTGTTATATCCTAAGAATTTATGTCTGGTAATTCACAGCTTTAAGAATAATCTAAGCGCGGACGGAGACAACGGCAAAAGTTAGTAGCTTTGTCAACAGTGCCAAACCGAGAAGTGTAACGTGGTTAATACATTCAAAACATCTTAAATTTAGTATAACCTTTATCACGATTTACACAATAACAAATTGTATTAATTTATCAACATAGCTGTGTACCGATGGTTGGTTATTTCTGTAACGTCACAATGGTAATGACATGGGACAGCGTGACATTTCGCCATCTTTGGTAGTTTTTTTGACACATTTTTGACGTGTATTGGAATTTAAATACGTTATAAACTTATAGATATAATAATGGTAAGACTTGCAAAATTAACAAATAAACACGCGAGAAATTGGTCACTTGACATTACACTCTTGCACGGAATTGCCCTGGTGACCTGATTGTGAAATAAGGGCAAACTGCAAATTTTGAACGAATAAATCTAGGTTCGCAATAAAAAATGTTAGAATTTGCATATTTGTTCGGCAACGGGCCGTAAGCGCTCACTTTCCGCAGTGTTGACCGAGGTCAGTTGACCGCACTGGCCCCGCATGCAAACTCACTGCTGTGTCATCCAAACAAACCCATATGGCAGCGCACACCGCACACATGTAAGCTAATATATAGTTCGATAAACCAGAGGGCGCCACCGTGTGATAAACATTCAAATTTAAGGCTCCTCTAAATTGTTTACTGTTTTAATATTTAAATTATTATTTAACATTCAATTGTTGTTACTGAGTTTACCAACACCGACAACATCCAAATCAACGACCTCAAACAACAAATCCTGATACCTATGATGGCAAAACAAGCGATTCAAGCAGCGGCCGTTACAAGATTAGTGGAAGAGGTCTCAAACTTGAAGGATGAAATTATTGGTATGAAACAGAACATGATAAACTGTTACGATATAATAAGTGAGCAAAAAAAACTACTGACTTACCAAAGAAGATATCTCCAGAAAATTCTAGGCACTCTCACAAAAACCAGTACAGAACACCCATTAACTGTTCCAAACAACATACATGACGCACTGAATTTATCTGGCCCTGAAGGTATCATCTTTCTCAATAAAGACCTTCTGCTGGACCCTTGCGAGGCTGAGGTTGTGACTCCATCACCGGCACCGTTATCGGTATCTGTGACTAAAACTGCCAATGTCAATAGCCCGGTGTTGTCTAGAGAAAAGGAATCCACGGCTGCGCAGTCTTGTGCAGACGACAAACAGCTGGATTCCTGCTCAGCTGGAACCAAATACCCTGTTCAACTGCCGGAACCGCGCTGGGTCCGACCGCGTCGTGGAGCTGCTTCAGGACAGGATAAGCGAGGCTTATCGCGAGGAGCGCAACAATATTCCACATAAATTACTACGCATTATATCGACGCTGGAAAGGAGAAAATGGATAAGCGACATTTTTGAAGATATTGAGTTATATACACCGTTAGAATCGGCAAATTTTTCTGCGTCGAATGAGCTAGGTTTCGTATCCATCTGACAACTTTTGTGTCGCTTATCCCATCGGTGATTTAGAGAGCTTTCGATATTTTTTTATTACTAAACGACTTGATTTTTGACAACTTTTAAGAAAATGGGGATTAGATAAAATATAATTCAACATAATTAATCTTGGATTATTTTACCTATTTGTCATGACAGGTTAAATTTTACTTGGATATTTTTGCTGTGTAACAACTAATCTTCACTCGTGGGTTAGCTATTTCTACCTGACTGTATGATATGTTTTCATGTCGTTTGGACAATTTTACCTTTATCTTAATTTAAAATTTAAGACGGTTAGACAATATTACTTGCCTATGATATCTGAACTAATGGCGAACTAACTTTTCCAAGCTCTTTTTTTTAATTCTTCACTGCACGATTTCGTGTTCTACAGAAGTGACCAATATTTCTGGTTAATCTCCATGTTTTTTTTTTTAAATATACCGCTGCCTTGGGCGCAGTAATACTCTGTGAAGAGAACTATGTCACATATTATGTGAATTTTCTATGGGTCTTTAATCTATTATACATATAATCCTACACAAATTTTAGTCTCTTCGGCATAGTTTTATGAGCGAAATCAGTACCAAAAAATATCAAGGATATTATGCAAGAATATTTTAAGGAACACGGGAAGAATGGCCAGATATATTGACGACAGTCCCATAATTTAGAAAACTGCATGCATAAAAAAAGAAAAAAATGTTTGGAAAATATAGCTTGGAAAAGGTTTCGAAGAAGCTGGACTGTCAGCTAAGTTAAGACTTTTTGGTTAATTTCCATAGTTTGAAATTATAGCTACCTAACTATATTGATCCGATTTTAATTTGAAATTGATAGTTTCTTATCGGTACACCCTTTAAATTCGTTTACTAGTCACGGAATGTTACTCGTGTAATTAAAATGACTACTACTGACTATGAACTCGAAAAGTTTCTCATTTTAAGTATGTGGATATTTCTTAGTGATATATTTATGCTATTTTTTCAATTTATATATTTTTACCCGAATATAAAATAAGCCATATCGGCAGTTAGATAATTTCAACATGAAGAATTTGTTATGTAAGTCTCGGGTGGACTTTTTTACCTTCCTTATTTCTTATACAACGTGTTGGTTAGATAATTTTACCTGAATCAATTTTTCCGAACATTTTGCTTAAGCGACAGTAAATCCTTAAATAGCACTTAAATACGTTAAATAATTAAAACATCACATAGAAAAGACATTTATGTCCATAAATAATGCTTCAATTATTTAATTTGGCTTGCTAATTAATTTTAATGATTTTTTTTCGAAAATCTCGGCGGTTTTTTGCCTCTCCTGTAAAGTACGCACTGTGTCGCTTATCCAATTTCTCCTTTCCAGCGTCGATATGCTAATGCAAATTATAGTGCTCACTGACAGCAAAAATTGTTTGATAACTATCGACATTTATGACAAGCTTAGTTCTAATGTAATCACGTGGCGATATATTGCATTGATAAATAATATTTTTATGGAAAATAAATATGTATTTGAATTTTTCAATACAATATTTGTAAATTGATTTGGTAGGGCTTTTAATAATACCCCAAATATTTGAAGTAATATCAGAAAATGTATTTGAACTAACATTTTTGATTAAATGAAAACAATAACATATAAAACATATTTGCTACATTCACTGAAACGTGTTTCATGGCACAAATGGGAGCTTTTGAATGGATTGGAAATACTTTAAAGTGTAATTAAAATGTATTTTTCACAAACTTGCTACGGAATGTTGATGTTACTGACTTTAAATTAAACCCGAAAATCCTATGTATCCGTTGTCATGTCTAAGATGATATATAAAGAGATTTCATGTATTTATTTCACACCTAGGACTGTAAACAAACTGTCTTTTGTTTTGAATTGTCAAATTGTGACACTAGGTCTTGACATACAGCCATAGAAAAAAACCTTAGAACTAATGTCTATACCACCAGGTAAACGGATACCTCAAACAGATTTAAAATAAAGTTAGGCGCGAATGTTTTTTTTTTCAATGTTTTATGATACTGTACTATTGGATTATTTACAAATTAAATAGTATGGTTCGTCGAAATCAGTTTGTTTTATTTAATGGCAAGTTTGAGAAAAGCACTATACAAATCTCGGCGAGAAACAGGGTTACAGGCCGCGTATCCAAAGTCAAAGTCAAAGTCAAATAATTCTTTATTCAAATTGGAATAGCAACAAACTCTTTTGAATCGTCTAGATATGAAAACTACTTCCGGTTCGAACCCTACACCGCTGACCCAAGAAGAACCGGTAAGAAACTTGGCGGGAATAATTTTTTCAAACAATGATTGTTATTATCCCTGTGATATTAATTGAACAGTTTACAAAATAAAGAACTATTTAAACAACATATAAAAAATACTTGCCCCATTCACTGAAATTTGATTCATGAAACAAAAGAGAAGCCTTTAAAAAGGCTTTAAAGCTCGGACAGATGTTCATCCTTTCTCCCGCTTCAACAATCCTTCACAATATCAAGGGAAACCAAATTCGATGCGTGTGTCCAGCCAAGGGCGAAAACATATCTTCACAATTTTACCTTATGCCATTGAAACAAGGGAGTTTTTTGCTTATAATCGTATACATATTTATGTCCTTGACCTTACTAACTAATAGCAAAGGGTTCAACATCTGTAGACTGAGTGTAACATTATTATAACACCGACACCTCCTACGTATACTGGTGCAAGTGACATTTTTACCATTTTCATTTTTTTGCATATTTGGGTTCAAAATACTTATATCTACATGCTATAAAAATTTTGTGGCGAAATTACCGCTACTTTTAGAAATAAAGTGGCGTATACTGATATAACTAACACCTTTTTTTGGTGCGAACGTCGTATACTGAGGGAAGTGACTTGTACCACTATATAATACGCAGTACACTTATCGCCGCGGGAGGAAGTTATACCAGTATGCGCGAGCAACACTCTAAAATCTACATATAAAAGTAGGCTCTATTGCTAATTATTTAGAAATATTGTTGTTATTTGATTAGTTGTTATGTTAAATTAAATGAATTATGCTTGACTATACACTACCTAAATACCTAAATAAAAAAAAATCTAGATTAATGCGTGCCATCTAAGATAATTTAGATAGCTGAATAGTAGCAAGGCCGAATACGAATACGAATCCGGCCAGACATTCTGATGCCGAGGTAGTGGTAGTGTGTTTTTCAAATATGTAATAACACACCAACACAACTGACGTTCTTTAATTTTCCCACGTCATGTTTTTTCATAACCGTCTTATGTATTTCGAGTGCCCGTGTTCAATAACAATAAATTAGAAGTACATCAATGTAGAAGCCTAGACAGAGCGCTTGCCCGCCGCGCCGTATATATAATATATACTGATAAGACCGAAAGGGACAAACTATATTTATCGGAATGCTAAGTTAAGGGGTAAGAAGATACCGACGGCTGCTCATAAGTATTACATATTCTTTGCGAGCCGATTTCTAATTATTAAATGAAATCAGAGCTTACAATATTCCCTTTGGTCTATGTTCAATAACAAGTGGATAATATTCGTAACCATTTAAAATTGTTTTCGAATTCATATATGTATAATGTATTCTGTAATATCGTCTTCTCAAACCCACCACCAGTGTTGGATGGACGAATGACACGTCGTTTATAATTTTAAGTCTGATAGCCCAGACAGTAAAAAAGTATACCTATATTTATTTATTTATAAAGATTTTGACATACTTAAACTGAAACGAAAGAAGCCTACTTAGTAGTTCCAATATATACTTCTTTTAATTTGAGTCTTAAATCATAACTTACGTCTTACTGTACGCACCTAAGAAGTATTGAAGTATGGCATCGACAATAGATTCGTTTATATTTATTTATTTTGTAAAAGCAACGTCTAAATATTCTTGTGATGTGTGATGTTATTTCTTCAATAGATATATTGCCTTTTGATGTTGTAAGATATGTCTTGATTGTTTGAAATTAAAACTATGTGTTTGATTCAAGACTTTCTTCCAGTAACCATTAATCCGGTAGGACACTAAGAATATTAAAAAAATACTTATTTAAACATTTTGGTAAATCAGTTTTCTTTTTTTTTATTTTAGGCGTTTTATTCTTTGTATTTATATACTTTTAGACTTCCTGCAATGCCCATAACATACAAAAAAGCTTCAACGTATACTGGTAGATGATTAATACATTTAGGCGTATACTGGTACAAGTGACAAATCAGGCGAAAACTAACCAATAAAAAACATCAGAGCAAAAACTCTGATTTGTTTAGATATTTACGGTGCATGACACAAAGTACCTATACATCAAAGGCACTAAAAATATATCCGTATTCATCGAGTCATAGTATACTACATATACGGTAGTTGTCTCAGTTCATCAAAAACAAGAGCTCGTAAATTTCACGTATACTGGTATAACTAGCATTTTTTCAAAAACTACTAATTATTTCAAAAAAGTTAATATGTAGATTTTATTAAAATGTATTTGTTATAAATGCTTGAAAATATAATGAAATTATTTCATTGTATGAGCTAGTTATAGAAGAAATGTACCTTTGAACAGCTCTCCTGGAAAATGATGATTTTGCACTTGCACCAGTATACGTAGGAGATATCGACACTAAGTTTTAATGCTGCCAGACGCCGCATGATCGGCCGCCGTCGAACCATGTACAATTTATTTTGCAATCAACCCTTAGGGCCTTATCACACTTGCGATTTACAAGCGATTTGAAAGCGAAGCGTACGCGCGGCGTTTTCGTCGCGTGCCCGTAACCAATTCACCGCGATGGCGTCGCGATTACGCCGCGATCGCTTAACGAAAACGCTGCGCAGCCGTCAGTAAATCTGAGTCTTGGACAGTCACTTACATAATGGATGCGCAGCGAGTTCGCCGCGTCAAGAGTTGGAATTCATAATGTAAGTGACTGTCCAAGACTCAGATTTACTTTATCAACATGAACCCTGAGAGAATACAGCAACTTTAATTATCATTGGAATAAATATTAAGATTATATTTTAAAAGGAAGCAATCTTACTTTTCAGAGAAGGTACGGGTTAGGGTCTCACCAAACTAGTCGACGCCGTTTCGGCTAATCGCGTACGGAAAAAGCTTTATGTCAACGCAATAAGAGCGAGGACAACGTAAATCGGCTCGGCCCACGCGAAACGACGTCTTTCGACGGGAAAACGGCGTTTCGCCATAAAGCTGTTCGCATTCGTACGACCCCGTTTGCAGCCTAACGCACACGTTCGCATTCCTCACTCTCCTAATACCGCCGTACGGTGCCGGAAAGAGTTGAACGGCTCCGATCACGGCCGAGTACCCACGATAAGGGCCGGTCACAGCTGGCGGAAGCCGTTCAGCGTCTTCGACGGCCGAACATAGCTGACGACGGCCGAAAAGAGCCGACGACGGCCGAAGTAGCTACTGATGCGTTTGTATTTATTCATTTGAATTATTACCCACATTAAAATCTGCAATAGATCTGACAACACGAAGTAATACTGTCGTAATCATACACGTCTGTTCAATTTCAAACTAGTTACTAACAACTAGTCTCCAAAAATGAGATTTACGATTGCCGATCACCCGCTGTCCTATCTATCTGTTCGTCGGACTCAGCGGCTGTACGCGTGCTGTCTGACGTCTCGACGGCAGGACGGAGCACGGGAGAGCCGATCGCCGCTTTACAACTGTTGCGGTAGCAAATCGCAGCCGATCGAGCGTTTCCACGGCCGTAAGGAGGGTGAGACTGCTTAACGCAGGTGTTCAACCGCGGAGACGGTCGATCGGCTAAATGCGAATAGTGTGGTGTAAAACACTCGGCGAAAGCCGACTCCGCGTCGATTGGTTTGGTGAGACCCTTACGCGATAGAAAGAGAGCGCGCTTCTACGTGACATTTAGCGTTGCGCGATGGGAATTTGAACTTTATATTATCGTAGCAAGAGTCATTATTTCTTTAGAGAGGTTTCTGGAGATGGTTTTATGTACTTGTACTAATATGTATTCTGTGATTCTACTGACGAATTGTGTCTATATCTATAGGTATTAGCCTGTTTGCCAGGTAGACAATTAAAAAGTCATATAGCCTGATATTTAATCAGTAAATTATTCTACCCGTGTTTCTGTCTACCTGCACTCTTAGATATTTTATTTTATTTTATTATTATGTAGCCTGTAGAGTGTCCCACTGCTGGGCAAAGGCCTCCCCTATGGATTTCCACTCATCCCGGTCGTGAGCAATTTGTGGCCGGTCGTTAAGAAATGCGTCCAGGTCGTCCCGCCACCTACGCCTAGGCCTGCCACGTCCACGTCGCCCTTGCGGCCTCCACTCCGTGGCTAGAATGGCCCAAGTGTTGGGCAAAAATTAACTTGAATAAGAATAAGAATGAAAACAGAAAAAATATTCTTATTCAAATCGATTTGAATAAGAATAATTCTTGTACTCGTTAATTGAATTGGATTGGTAGTGAATAAATCATGGTACTTTTATTTTAAATGAAGAATAAGATTCGAAATAACTATTTCAGAAATGGGATTATTCTAACTAATGTTTTATTCAACTAACATGTTAATTAGAATAAAATTAATTTTGCAGTGCAATAAATATTGTTTTTAGCACATTTTTGATGGTGAATCCCGGAATTATTTCATGGTTAAATGAACCCTTTGGGGGAGACGGGTAGCGACGGGTGGCGAGGACGAGTGGCGGTGGGTGGCGGGCCTGCCTCCTGCCGCCACCACCCGTGGCCACCCCCCGCCACCCGTCGACGTCCGTCTCCTCCAGCCGCCCGCCTCCGCCCGCCGCCACCCGTTACCACCCACCACCTCCCTCGTCACCACCTGTTGCTACCCGCCTCCCGACTCCACCACCCCCGGCCTCCGCCCGTCACCCCCGGTCGCCGCCCGCATCCACCCGTCACCACCCGTCGCCACCCACCTCCCTCCGCCGCCACCCCCGGCCTCCGCCCGCCACCCCCGGTCGCCGCCCGCATCCCCCCGTCACCACCCGTCGCCACCCACCTCCCTCCGCCGCCACCCCCGGCCTCCGCCCGCCACCCCTGGTTGCCGCCCGCCTCCCCCTGCACCGCGCAGTCCTATATATTTGATGTTATGGCTAGAGCATGGTTACACCGGTTACCAATGTAAAGAAAAATACTAGCACCTAAGCATATAACGTTAAAATTTACAAGATTTTATTAAGATAGCATAGTGGGTATAAATTAGACTAGAGTACTTACTAGATTTCTTCCTGTACCTACTGTGCGTAATATTATAGTTACAATTACCTACTCCGGCCTCCGGCCACCCGCACTACATTCTTATTCAGATACTTTTATTCAAAATAAAAAATCATGAATAAATGTAATTGAATAGGAATAAGTTATTTTTATTCAATTTTCCCATACACAAATTATTCTCGACGAAATTATTTGAATAAGTTTGACGGGAATAAAATCGAAATGATTTTATTCTTGCAAGTTTTCATTCAAATAATGATTTTATTCTTGAGTGCCCAACACCACCTTTGTGGATGCAGACGTGGCCGGCTCAGTCCCACTTTAACCTGGCGGTTTTGGCTTGACATCAACGATTCCGGTTTTTGAGCGCAGCGCAGAGTTCCGGACTCGGTCGATAAGTTTTACTCCTAGCATGCTGCGCTTCATGACCATGTCTGAGCACCGTAGGTCAGGACAGGTAGAATGCAGACGTCAACGAGTTTCCGCTTAATCTTAGACATTATTAACTACAAATTTTGGAATACCAAAAAAATAACTAAATAGCGAGTTAGAGGTAAGATGGGCAGACGACCTCATGGAGGTCGCTGGATGCAGGTGGCTTCAAACCGGTGTATGGGGAGGGCTAAAGTGGAGCCCTATGTTCAGCAATGGACGTCTTATGACAGAAATGATGATGATGAATTAGAGGCACTTATATATATATATACCTAGATATTTTTCTTGCAGGAAGTAGAGAATAACATAATTGTTATCGATTAGTTTGGTAGTAGTCGATGAATACATTTAATTAATTAATAATACGCCGTAACTTTGAAATAAATTACAAGAATGCAAATCATACTCAAAATGCTACTTCATTTTTCTTATTAGTTCTAATTTATACCTATTAAAAGAATAAAGACTAATATTAAATATTCTAACGCCATAGGCAATTAATATGAAGTATTAAATTTTTAAAAATAAAGCTTAGATGGGTACTGTATTTCTTGGTTATCTAATTTTACGAAGCTAGCATCTTTATGAGAATAGGGTATAGTTTGTCATCGATAACAGTTACATAATATGTCGATGTTTCATTTTGTCAATCTCTCATTCCTGCTAGAAAAATATCATCTCGTGAAATAGATATAACTAAGGATTGAATAAAACACTCTTTCTGTATTGTGTCAACGATTGTACAAATTGCAATATCACTTCACAGTCGCAGTTTACACGAGTTTTTCAGCTGTCGTCCACATAGCGTTGAAAATTGTTGCTCAAACAGTCTATATTTTTCCGATAAATTTCTCAAAGCTTACTATCAAATTCACCTTTTTAGGTGTGAATAGAGTATAAGTTGAAAAGGAGGTTAAATCTAAGCTCGTTGGGATATTTAAATGTTCAAAGGAATATTGTCGATTGACCGTCTAGGTGGGTATTTGCTGTCTGAAATGTTTCAGGGTGCTGAGAAATAGGATTAAGTGAATGAAGTGATTGATTTTGCTTTCGTGAATGTAGGAATTGTAATATTTACCGGTCTATTGTGCACAATTCTAGTCAATAAGGGGTGTACCGATAAAAAACTGGCAAATTCAAATGAAAAAATCGGATATAGTTAGGTAGCTATAATTTCATGCTTTGAACATAAACCAGGAAGTCTTAACTTAGCTGACTGTAGTACTTTTGTGTCACTACTGCATTTCAGGGACTCAAATTACAGGTTCTTCGAAACCTCTTCCAAACTATCTTTTCCAAACATATTTTTCTTTTTTTGTACGCAGTTTTCTAAATTATGGGACTGTCGTCAATATATCTGGCCATTCTTCCCATGTTCCTTAAGATATCCTTGACTTATGCATAATATCCTTGATACATTTGGCACTGATTTCGCTTCATAAAACTATGCCAAAGAGACTAAGATTTGTATTGGATCAAATAATTGATTAAAGACCCATAAAAAATTCACATAATATGTGACATAGTTCCCTTCACATAGAATTACTGCGCCCAACGCAGGGGTATATTAAAAAATAACATGGAGATTAACCAGAAATATTGGTCACTTCTGCAGAACACGAAATCATGCAGTGGAGAATAAAAAAAAGAGCTTGGAAAAATAGATTTCGAAGGGGTTCTGGAGAACTTGTATTGTGAAAATTGCAGTAGCAACAAAAAAAAGACCAAAGTTAGCTAATTTAAGACCTAACTAAGAGTTAATTACAAAAGCCAGAAATTACAGCTTTTTAACTATATCGACCCGATTTTTTCATTTGAATTTGCGAGTTTTTTATCGGTACACCCCTTAATAGTAGCAGTAGTCAATGCGTTCCATACGAAGTTTTTAAGATACATTTAAGAATCTCAATCACTTTTAATATTTATTTAGCCCTTTTTATGTTCCAACCTTTTTTCGTAGTTTTTTCAATACTCCCATACCTAGACTCTAGAGTTTCAGGGCAGTCGTGTAAAAAACCTTTCAATGACAAATCACTGAATTAGGTATATAATATTATCGCACATGAGTTGGTTGATCTTGCAGAAACATGCGTGAAAATTAGGAAGAAAACAAGTGAAATCAGCACAGTCAAACATAATTTAGATTTCAGTACAGATTGTGCTTTCTTACGCACTAGTGCGAAAAGTGGTTTATTTCTTTTCCGGTCGAAATTTCGCGGCCCCCTTCGGTTACGTTTGTTTTAATTTAACGCCACTCATTCGAGCTTAATTTTTTTCGCACTTGTATCGTACTATACAATACTACTATACTAATGCTAATACTCAGAATGTGTTTTTTCATGAAAAACTGTGAAAAACAATGAAGTTTCGTAGTAGGTACTTTTTCTGCCTGATTTGGCTGGTGCTGTAGAGATTGTCTTTTTTTCTTCGCATAATGACTCATAAGATATTGTATGATATTTGTTTTGATGTGTAGTATTTTTCTTTAGCTCCTATCGGCTTAAAACATTCACATGTTCGCTTCTATTATAAATACCTATTCCTACGATGTTAGACTACATCGCGGAAATATTGCAATCAAAGTATCGGCAAGAGAAGCTCGAGTTGATAACAAAAATTTCAGACCTTTGATGTTGCCAATAGATGGAGCTTCATTCGAAGTATAAACTTACTTTGGTGGACTGTCTAAGAAGGGATTTCAAAGAAGTTTCCCCGCTTCAAAAACTAATTGCGAACTTGAAGAACGTCGTTATAAAATAGCCCGTTTTTGTGTAGTTTCCTTAGCAATAAACAAACTCCTTTGAAAATGGCTCAATCATTTTTTTCGTGCGGTTGTAAATTGCCGTTTACGTTTAACTTCTATAATACTTATTAAGAAAGTATTAAAAAAGAAGAAAAATAATTTTCCTAAGTAGTGCGGAAAAGTAAACTTTGCGCTCGCTTGGCGTGAGTGAATTTCTCTTTTTAAGGCACTTGTTATGAAAAAAGTCGTTCGATACACGTATAAAAACTTCTTTTTAACTCGGGTGATTGTCGCCCTCGTTTCACTCGGGCTCCAACATTCACCGTCATCGAAAAAAATTTTCTTGCACTTGTATCGAAATGTATTATTATATTTATGACAGGTCAATAATGTATAGCCAGCCATTGATTTTTTAGTTTCGTGACTCAGGAGACATATTTGTTCCTAAATTTATATGAAAGTAAGCGTTTGTCAACTGAGTCACAGTGATATTATTAAAAAAAAAAGACTTTTTGTTAATTTCGCATACATGGGGGCGTAAAGTATAGATATACCCCGTTATGCATAAACGCTCTCCTATTACTTAGCAACCCGCTAAGTATTGTTTGTCCCTTTCGTTCGTCTCAATACGTCTATAAAAGCGAAAGGGACAAACTGCTTAGCGGTTTGCTAAGTTCGTAGACGTTACCATACACAAAGCTCTCGCGGGTCACAAATTGCACACTCATTCGTTAAATATGTACCAAATAAACGATACGCACAAACTTGATTGACTCAAATTCACTTTACGCTCATTTCCTTTCAGAGGATCTATTTCTCAAATAAGACTCACGATTGAATCGAGTCGTACGTATAATTTTCCTGATAACTGATAACTAATTAACCATACAGCTTCCGACATCATAAACCTATGATGTTTGAGCATTAACGCAATCAAATCAGTTTTAATTACTAAGAACATCAATTAATTACCCTCGTATACGTATAGTACATAGTACTAGTTAATACGCTCCATAAAAGTGCTCCCGTCGAGATCCTACCGTTTCAAAGTGGGTAACCTTATTCTTAAGGGGATAAAACGCATTTTGGCATAACATAAAAGGTCGTTTGTCATAGGTATGTGTAAAAGGTTATCATTAACTACGATATATTTTGAACCATATCTCTTTACACATTGGGTGCATTTCCTCTTAAGTATTGTATTTTTATCTGTTAATAAGGTTGTGAAAGATTTCCGTTTTATTTCTGGGGACATGATATTCGCTGTTAGTATTTGATGGAGGTTGTTAATAGTTCAGATTTAATCGAGTGTGTATATAAAATGGAGTTTTCTGAAACATGCAATGAAATGTCTTTACGTTCCTTAAAATAGACTCGGAAGTATTGCTTTTAGGGCGCAGTAACTCACTGGGATGGGAATGGAATTTCATGACACTTTTCAGGCCTAGGCCAGTAAAGTAACTTTTTTGTAAATTTCGACAACATAGTCATTATTTTTTTTATATTTCTTTGTATGTTTGAGAAAAGCACTGTATGCCTCGGCGTGAAAACGGATTTCCGGCCTCGTTACCTATCCGGTATATACCAACTTGGCCGGAAATTCATCCTCATTTTCCCGGTCTCTGATGTAATTTACTATTGTCAGTCGGGGGCGCTTTTGAGCACCTGTACCTACTGGTTACCTACCCTACATAATTACATACCGGGATCTCATGTCATAAAAGCTGCAATTGACTCGTACTAGCCGTCAGTATATCTACTGAAATGCCCAATAATGAAATCAAATTTAGCGTACTTTGCTAGGTATATATCAGCCTCATAATTTTGGCTATAAACTTGGTATTTCTTCTTATCATATTGTACCCTGATTGATTAACTTTTTGGAATAAATTTATAACTAAAATATGTTCCTTTCTAGTTCTTAATAAAACACTATACCCATAATCAATCTGGCATTTACCAAACTCTTGCAATGAAAATGCATTTTCTTTGAAAAATGACCTTCATGCAGCCTATTCGACTTTTTGTATTTAACTCTTATATTTTTAAGAGAGAGGGCACATATATAAATTATCTATTTTATAGGGGCCTCACATTTTGTGATTATTTTGCAGTGCGTAAAATTTTAACCCCTTTTCAATTTAATAATATTATCGAAGATTATATAATAAGAGGCACAGTTTCGTAAAAATTGCCCATGGGTGCTTATTGGTACTTTACTGACTCAAATCATTTAAAGCTTACCCAATTTCGGCTTGATTTTGCAAGCAGAGGACTCCTTGAAACGATTGGTGTGCAGTATTAAAACGTACGTTGATATTTACTTTTATGATCAGTTGATAATCTCGCCCGATTTTTAATGCTCGCTGCACCATTATCCAACAACACCGCTTTTTACAGTTGTTCTTGAAATATACAGGGTTACTTTTTCACCGGTACAATAAATTTTCCCACGTATTTGGTATCGATAATAGATTACATTTATCAAATAAAATTGATATATTTTTTTTCATTTATTATTAATTTATCCTTCATGCAAATGTAAAATGATGGGATTACTAATGACAAGACGTCAACGGGGTGCGGGACGCAGAGGGCGGTGGAAAGGGGTGAGCGACCTGCCGGCCGGCGCACGAATTGGCAACATAGCAGTTACCTTAATCTCGGTGACTAGGTCACGGTCAGTCCCGCGCTTGACGTAGGTGTGTGCGCGCGCGCCGCATCGTACTACCTTCAGTTGGAAATTGCTCGTACGAAATGGTTCGTAGTTATTTTCTCATTGGGGAAAATGTGCCCCGCCTGGAAAATGCCAGTGTTATAGCCATGGCCAGCCAGGTCAACAGATTTGACCCCGTGTGACTGTTTTTGAGGGGTGAAGTGAAACGGCGGGTAGGCCCAAAATTTAAAAGACTTAAAAAATCTAATAATAAGTGCATTTTATGAACTTAAAAGTGAGAACTACAGACTTGTGTTGGGAAATATCGAAGGAAACATTCAAAAACGGGCAAGAGTGTGTTTAGATAACCACAGCCAACAATTTGAACACTTGCTTAAGTATGTGAATTAATAAATTAGTATGAGAAATGGACTCCATTACTTAGGTATGTTTTTTTGATTCCAATCATTGTGCATAAAGTTGATTTCAAATTTTTAAATACGCCTCAATGAAGAAAGTTTCTGTCCTACTTTGTAATTTTATCACGTTTCCCAGACATAATTTAAAACATTCGACAAACTTCACACACAGAAAAATTCTTTATTTTGACGGTCGTAAGCCCGTGCTGTAGTGCAAGTATGAAGGAAGATTTGGGATCAAGTAAGATTTTTTTGCCAAGTCATAATCATAAGTTAATACCAAGTGCACATTACGCCGCCGCGCCGTTTTTGCAACCCGTCATGCCGCGGGCGATGACGTTGTAAACAAACAGTTGCCAGTTCGTGTGTTTTGCTAGTTATGTACATTGATAATGCGTAATGCGTCAAATTTTCTTGTTAGGTTTGCGGATAAGTTCAAACATCGGTATTTTAGTTTTTTTTGTTCTATAGGGGTGGTAACAAAAAATGCTAGTATTCTGTAACTAGGACTACTATTACGTATGTTGATTTTTTGTACTGGTGAAAAAGTTGTATATACAGACAACTAAATGTTACGAAAATGAGTTTCGGAATCCATGAAGCTGATTAAACCGACGATTTAAAATGACATACAGGGTATGAAAAGCAGTT
>JALPQI010008179.1:0-53187 GCA_025490895.1 Thaumatotibia leucotreta
TTAAGAAAGTATTTTTTGGAGTTACAGAGACAAATGTTCGAAATTTACCAATACCGAAGTTCGCGGTATTGGGGTCATACAGATTTTTTTGTATGAGTTAGTTTACAAATCTTTCCTGTGGACATATGAAAGTTAAGGTCTCTAGAACCCTAATTTTCCTGAACGTATTGTGAAAACACAAATTAAATTATTTACTAACTACCCCCACTATCCCCCACCTCGGACGTTGGTGATCTTGGTCGTTTTTTCTTTGGAATATGATATCCGATATTTATAATTCCTCATTTTCCTGTTGGACGAAAACAAGCCGATAGATGGCTTCTGGTTCTATAAGAATTATGTGGTCAAACCCTAAATTGTATGTCCCAGAACTTTCGCAATGTCCACAGGAAAGACGCCCGTTTTCGTGAAGGCTGTGTACCCTTGAGTAAACGGCGGTCGGAGACGGGTGGTCAGAAAAACCAGGACCGTACCGCCCGGACAGGGTAGTGGTCGGTACTTAATGCCAACTCATGGCACAGCTATTGTTGCGTACGTAAACTATCGGCAACTTGATGAATTTATCTCGTTTTAACACTTTAAGTATCTCATTTTATCGCGGGTACTAAGACGAATATACTTCTACATTTCAAATAAATATAAATAATCACAAATTATTATTTTTTAAAACCGACTTCAACCAAATTCTCCGAGAAAAAATTGCCAACCTCCTCCTTTTTTAATGTCGGTTAAAACATTCATGACACAGGAATAGATTTAATATCTGTGATACTGATAAGTAAACACTAAAGAGAATTATCTTTAATGCGTATAAAGTGCGGACCAAGGATATGTGACCAACTATTTGAAGGGTCAGAAGGAAAAACCACCTTACTTTTAACAGAATAAGAAGTGAATTTGCCTTGATTTTTTTTTCCGTGGAACCTTCATTTACTACCGACTAAAATAGTTTAGTAGTCCATAGAAAGAGGCACCTGTCCCACCAATCAATGAAAGACCAGCCAGTGGCGACCGATGAGATTCTTGTTCGCGAGCGAGTGAATTGTCAGAAAATGTACTCGTCGGCAGTGTGAACAGCCACCGATCAATTATAAATACATCTGTCACTTTCACTGACTCGAGATCCATATCTTTTGTTCATTTCTTGCGCGAGAAAATAATCTGTGGCTCATCGCCTTTGGTGGGACAAATGCCAGGTGGAGGTTGTTGCATTTAGACCCAAGCCAAAATAGATGTGCTGAAAGTGATGTTAAAACAACATCAAAATGATTTTTTTTTAAATGGAGCGTCGTATCACGTCGAATGACATTGCGCCTTGGACAAAAGACACTCGTTTATAACCATTGCCGATAGTCTGCGATGCAATGAATGTCACACTCGTCTAATTCCGCTCACGTCCCACAAATTTGTCACCACACATAACTTAATAGTGAATTGTTTGTACACAACATTATGTCCGCAAACTATACGAGTTCCGGATCGTTTCCTGCATTGACCGGAAACTGTACCGCCGGGTTGTCTATTTCCGGAATTCGATAGACAAGTGAATTCTCCATAAATGAGATGGCATGCAATAAGGACGTGATAACTATATTATGTTCTAAATCAATAAATACATCAAAACAGCGCCTCATATTCGAAAGGTGTTTCTTCACTTTCTTCACCTAGATAGGTACTCTATAAGTACGTGTTGATCGCGCGGACACAGAATCATGTTGGTTTACATTTTAATAGAGCAGAAATCATTTTCGGTGTTTAACATTAAGTCTCAAAAAAGGTACCGTAAAACCACCCAAAAATGGTCCAATACTGCAACTAAGGTCCACAATAAAATAAGCATCATCCCCAATCATCGTTTTGGCTTTGTCTAAGTTTTTTTTATTTTAATCATGTACAAATAGCTTCAAAAGTAGTATATTTATACGTGAAATAAATAATACCTACCTGATACGTGAAACATAAGTAAAACTATTTGATTTGTTTTCATACATACATTTTATTTAATGATATTGTTAACACATTTCAATAATTACGTAGAAAACAGAATTCCTGTTTGACGTAAAGCACGTATCAAGTAGGTATTATTTATTTCACGTGTAAATATACTACTTTTGAAGTTATTTGTACATGATTAAAAAGATATAACAATAAAACTATTTTGGATCACCCTAAATGGAGTGTGACGTCAAATTGATGTCATCGGCATGAAAATTACGGGCCCTGAAGATCACTAATAATTACACAGTTAAAGCCTTAATAAAAAAAAATCACAATCACGTCCATTGTGATACGAAAGTCATACAAACTATTTGGTATACTCTATCAAACACTCTTCGGCAGTAGTAAAAGGGGCAAAAAGATATAGGTTCGTATTGTTGATCCCTCATAGAAAATTTGAATTTGTCGCCCTCATTCACTGCCAAAAGTTGTTAGTACATTTAATTAGTAAAAGTAAAAGCAATATACATTTTGTGCCGTGTGGTGACGGCAGTAAGAATACATTTGTCACCACCCCAACTCTTCCCATGGGTGTCGTTGGAGTCGACTAAGGGACTAAAGTGTTACTGATCATACACTTGACCCGGGTATGTCTGAAAACTACGACCAAGACCACCGGGGGATGGGCAGCAGCATCCCTAAAGTGCGGTGGAGACACTGCGATCGCCAACCCGCATGCCAAGCCTGGCGATTATGGCAACTACCCCCCATGAAAAGACAAACAAGGCCGCGGCCCCGAGGTTCCGGCGACCCCCGGTGCCCTGGTTATGGTAGCGGCCAGGGTGCTAGCGGGGTCAGGGGTGCTAAGAATCTCCGGCAAAGATCCGGCTACCACCACCGACGACCTCTGGTCCTGGCAACGTACAACACACGTACACTGCGGACCGACGAAAAGTTAGTGGAACTGGAGGAAGGATTGAGCAAGTTGCATTGGGACATTGTGGGATTGTCAGAAGTCCGAAGAGAGGGCGAGGATACGATAATCCTAAAGTCCGGCAACTTGCTCTATTTCCGGGAGGGCGACCAACAGTCCCAGGGAGGTGTCGGGTTCATCGTCCACAAGTCCCTCGTAAATAACGTGGTGAAGATCGAGAGTGTGTCGGCTAGGGTGGCGTACCTTATACTCAGAGTATCTGAGAGATCTTACCCGTCTGTGGTCGCACGCGCAACAGTGTCGTTAGTTTGCTCCGTCAATTTTAATCTGAAATCTAGGAAAAAGTGAGTTGATCAGAGTGACTTTTTGTGAATAATAACTATCAATATTTTGTTAAAGTAAAAGTGAAAAGTTTATTGACTAATATCGCTAATTACTAGCCAAATTACGTGAAAATACTTGCATCACAGTTTACGATCTACCGGCATTCGTACCTATTTTGTGCCGCTCGACACAAAGACGTAAGCGACGCGATCTGCACGGCGCTTACGACCTTTACGCCGCGACGCTTCACAGCTGCATAAACAGCTTCGGGAGTTTTAAACACTGTGCAAATTCCATTGTTGCGGAGCCTTTATTGATGAGCTGCTTATTAAATACGCAATGGAGGAACTGCGACGCTTAATTGAAGAGATGAAAACCGAAATGAATGAAAAATTTACACGACTGGAAGATAGTATCACCACAAAAATTAGAAACCACATAGATAGTAAATTCGAAACGATAAATGAGGAGGTAAGAGAACTGAAGCAGAAAGTGGAGGTTCAAGAAAAAAGATTGTCTGATTTAGAGAGAACTAACATCCAAAGAAATTTAATGTTCTTTGGTGTCGATGAAAATGAAGAAAAGTCATACTCCGACCTACAAGATAAAGTTGTTAATATTGTAAAAAATATTATAAAAGAAGATATAATGGATTATGAATTACAGGCAATAAGAAGAGTAGGCAGAAAAGGAGACCGCCCACGACCGATCTCCGTAGCGTTTACAACTTTGGGGAAAAAAGTGAACATTTTAAAAAAGAAACGAAACTTGGAGGGATCAAACGTATATATTAAAGAAGAATTCCCGCTTAAAGTGTACAAAATCAGAGAAGAATTAAAAGAACAACAAAAGGCAGAGCTAGAGAAGGGAAACCAAGCTTATCTGAGGTACGACAAACTTATTATAAAGCCAAAACCAGCCGACATCAATACAAACAAACGGCAGTTATCTCTAACACCACCACAACGCACCTGACAGCCAAGCGAAGACAATCAATATCAACACATACCTAAACAAGGGACCCAATTAAACAAAAAACATAAAATAAACCAGAATACAATGCTATCGTATGTTACAAAGCCGGGACAATCATGAGATAAATCGGCCTCCTCGACTCTTAACACACAGAAAGAACACACAAACTGCGGCCACAGATATGAAAATGAACACTGGATAAACCAATACACGAGAAAACAACCTCCCAGTACGGCTGGTCCCCGCGGGAGCGTCAGACCACTACCCTTCACTCCAAATCTAAACAGAAAAAACACAGAAAAACTATTCATTGGAACTTTAAATGTAAGGTCATTAGTGGGAATAGGTCGTCAAGATGAACTCGAACATGCCCTGAAAAACATTAAGTGGCATATACTAGGGCTGTCAGAGGTGAAAAAAGAAGGAACTAACATACAAGAGTATAATGACTACCTATTTTTGTATACTGGGCAGAAAAGTGGTAAAAATGGTGTAGGGTTTATGATAAAGAAGGAAATAAACCCTAATATTATCGACTTTAAACCTATTTCCGACCGGGTGGCTCAATTGGACCTTTCAATAAACAATACTATGCTCACTATCATCCAGGCATACGCACCCACAGAAAAAGCTACAGAAGAAAACATAGAAACATTCTACAACGACTTACGACTCGCACTCGAACAGGCAACCTCTATAGTTTTTATAATAGGAGATTTCAATGCGAAGATCGGTCATCCTACTTCAGAAGACAGAACAGTCATGGGAAAATGGGGCTACGGAGAAAGAAATAGGCGAGGTGCCACTCTGATTGACTTCTGCATGGAGAACGAGCTCTACATAATGAATTCTCACTTTCAAAAAAATCAAAAGCTTAGGTGGACATGGAAGTCACCGGACGAAAAGACACGCAACGAGATCGACTTTATTATAACTAGACATAATAATATAAAAAATATTCAAAATATAGAGGTCATAAACACTACACATCCAACCGACCACAGAATGCTAAGAGCTAGTTTCTATACAACAAATACAAATAAAAAATGTAGAAAAGCATTTAAAGGTAAATTAAAAGAATTTAACTCTGTGGAAAAAGAATCCCTGAAAAACATATTTTCAGAATCAATAGAGTCATTAAATTACACAAATATTCAAGATTATTATACAAATCTCAAGAACAAAATTAAACTCTGTACCTTGCAACTACCGAGCGTTAAACCCTCAGAGAAGAAAAACCATTTTATAGCAGGAACAATTGAAAATCTAATAATGGAAAGAACTAGACTAAAAAATAAATCCATGAAAACACCTGAAGAAATAAAATATTTTAAAATAAAAATAAAACCGCCTTCAAAAATTCGCCCGAACTAAAACATAAAAAATAATTTTATTTCCTACTTCTTAGGATTTCCTACCCAAACCTTTAAACCTAGGTATCCTACAGGTATCCTACAGATTTCTTAGAAGTCGGTGCCAAGCCAAATACGTTCATAGGTATATACTCGTATTAGATAGAGCTTTGTAACTTACTGTCAGTCCGATTATGTTGTTATCAACAGAATGATCTACCTCAGTCATTTTGATTAAAGCATAACCGGTGTGACAGTAAGTTCTATGACTTGACTATAGACAAAAATCTATCAAATACGGTCATATATACTCGCGAAGTGAACATATTTGGCTTGGCACCGACTTCTAAGAAATCTGTAGGATACCTGTAGGATACCTAGGTTTAAAGGTTTGGGTAGGAAATCCTAAGAAGTAGGAAATAAAATTATTTTTTACGTTTTAGTTCGGGCGAATTTTTGAAGGCGGTTTTATTTTTATTTTAAAATATTTTATTTTACGCTTTTTAGTAGTGTAAAATCGTTATTTAGTATGCACTGCACTGTAATAGGCCAGAAAACCTGAACTGGATAACTTAAATATTCAAAGAATTATCCCATTATCGAGGAGATATACAGTGTATCATCAGTAGGTATGAATAATTTCAAAGATTATAGGTAACAGCCTTAGCATGCCTATATTATTTAAAGAATCACTAACCGCTAACCAACATGTCATAACTACTAAGCAAAAACTTGAATAGATCTCGAAAATGTATGACAGTTGTTACATTCAAAGAATTACTTAATCGTTAAGGAGTTATACCTTTCGTCATCAGCTCACCAATATGAGACTATGACCACCTAAAGGCAAATACTCAAATAGCTTCCAAAATATATGAACTATGCTATATTTAAAGAATTATCCCCCAACTCCTAATCTCTAAGGAGTTGTACCTTCCATCATCAGCTCACCGACATGAAAGGATGACCACCTAAACGCAAATACTCGAATAGCTTCCAAAATACATGAAATATGTTATATTTAAAGAATTGTCCCCCAACTCCTAATCTCTAAGGAGTTGTACCTTTCATCATCAGCTCACCAACATGAAAGGATGACCACCTAAAGGCAAATATTCAAATAGCTTCCAAGCCTTAGCATGCCTATATTATTTAAAGAATCACTAACCGCTAACCAACATGTCATAACTACTAAGCAAAAACTTGAATAGATCTCAAAAATGTATGGCAGTTGTTACATTCAAAGAATTACTTAATCGTTAAAGAGTTATACCTTTCGTCATCAGCTCACCAACATGAGACTATGACCACCTAAAGGCAAATACTCAAATAGCTTCCAAAATATATGAACTATGTTATATTCAAAGAATTATCCCCCAACTCCTAATCTCTAAGGAGTTGTACCTTCCATCATCAGCTCACCGACATGAAAGGATGACCACCTAAACGCAAATACGCGAATAGCTTCCAAAATACATGAAATATGTTATACTTAAAGAATTATCCCCCAACTCCTAATTGCTAAGGAGTTGTACCTTCCATCATCAGATCACCAACTTAAAATGTTCATGACTAGACGCAAATACTTGATTAGTCTTCGAAAAGAAATGAAAAATGTCATGTGTGCCTACAACATTTGAAGAGTTCCCTCGATTTCTCCAGGATCCCATCATCAGATCAGAATTCGGTGACAATGGGAAGGTATACCCTTTCAAACAAAAAAAGAATTTTTCAAATCGGTCCACGCGTCTTCGAGTAATCGGGGAACATACATAAAAAAAAAAAAAAAGATTTTGACGAATTGTTAACCTCCTCCTTTTTGAAGTCGGTTAAAAAATAAATTGAAACAACTTTACTCAAAAATCCGAAATAAACTGAAAAAGAAAAAACTTCGTCATAAGATGAACATTATCGAAGAGGAGCTCTCTATACGTGGATCTGCTAAACGAGGAAACAGGCGCCTACTGGAAAACAAGACCTGGGTACCATCGCTCAAGGATAATATGGGACAACAGCAAACAAAACGCGACAACATTATCCAAATAGCAACATCATTCTACAAAAGCCTTTATAGTGAGAAACAAAATGTTTATATTAAATCAAGACTACCGGTGATAAAAAATATAGCACCTCTATTAGAAAATGAGATAAGTAATGCTATAAATTCGCTAAAAAACATGAAAAGTCCTGGTGAGGACGGTATAACGAACGACATATTGAAAGCCATCCAGAAACCTCTTAGCCCTCTTCTGACAACACTCTTCAACGAAATGATACAAAAGGAAAAAATACCCGAAGACTGGGAAACATCTATAATCACCCTTATATACAAAAAAGGAGACCCGTTCAAAATAAATAATTATCGCCCCATAAGCCTGTTGCAGTCTACGTACAAGCTCTTTACTACTATAATTTTAAACAGAATTCGAAAAACGCTAGAATTCCACCAACCAGTAGAACAGGCGGGATTTAGGCGTAATTATTCAACAGTGGACCACATCTTTTCCTTGCAGCAAATATTAGAAAAATATAAAGAATACGGCAAAACACTATACATAGCTTTCGTCGACTACTCGAAGGCCTTCGACACAATATCACACCAAAAACTATGGGAGGCACTAGAGGAACAAGGCGTGGAGAGTAAATATATAAACATACTGATTGAAATATACAGAAAAGGTAAATCAAGAATAAAACTGGAAAAAAAGGGTCAACACTTCAACTTAGAACGGGGAGTAAGGCAAGGCGACCCAATTTCGCAGAATTTATTTACCGCCCTGCTCGAGCACATATTCAGGAGACTAGACTGGCGAAACTTCGGGCTTAATATAAACGGAGTACGACTGCACCATCTACGTTTTGCGGACGATATTGTTTTGATGGCAAACAACCACCACGAACTCACCATTATGCTTGAAACATTACAAAATGAAAGCAGGAAATGCGGTTTGGAAATGAATTCCGAAAAAACGTGCGTTATGACACTTATGACCAACGGCGAGCCTGTTACGATAACAATACAATCTATAAACATTGAATATGTAAACGAGTATCTTTACCTTGGCCAGAACATATCTTTCCAGGATCGTTTTCCTGCTCAGGAAGTAGAAAGAAGAATTAAAAAAGCCTGGAAGGTATACTGGTCACTGAAACATATATTTCGGTCCAAACTTGACATTAAATTAAAAAAGAAAGCAATGGATTCCGTGATCACACCGACCTTATTGTACGGTTGCCAAACATGGCCTTTAACTAAAGAGGTGTTAAACAAAATTAAAATATTTCAAAGATCTGTAGAAAGAATCATGTTAGGATTAAAACTAAGGGACAAAGTGCGAAACACAGAAATCCGACGCCGCACAAAAGTAATAGATGCAGCAGAGATGGCATGCCGTCTTAAATGGCGATGGGCCGGGCACACACATCGTTAAATAATATACATTGTAATAAATATTTAATTAAATTAAATTACACTACAATCATTAAAATTATGTAAATGCACGTTATAGTTTGATACAGATATTAAATTAAGATGCATGAATTATCATTGTGAAAAACTATTGGAAATAAATGGCTTTTATTATTATTATTCTCTTTATTTCATTCATTTCTTAGATTAGGTTTTTTACAAAATGTCTATAAAAGTAAAATAAAATAAAACATACAAAAGCAATACAAAACATGTAAACATAATATAAAAAACCTAACCTAGAGAGCCGCCGGCAACGGAGCGGGCCCAAGCTGCCGGTGGTTAGGGCTGCAGGGAGAGGAACCGCCGGACTATGCGCGCCGTGTCCAGGATTACCGCCTTCTGCATCTGACCCTTGACCCAACCACCTAGCGAGAGCCTCTTGAGGTGTTGATCGAGACTCTTCGCTATGAGACCGTTCGCAGAAACAACTATCGGTACAATGATCGCCGAATCAACCTCCCACATGTCGGTTACCTCGTGAGCCAAGTCAAGGTACTTACTGGCTTTGTCCTTCTCGGCCTTCACGAGGTTATCGTCATGGGGGATGGTGATGTCGATGAGCATTGCCCGGCGTTGGGATCGATCTATCAGCACGATATCAGGCTTATTGGCTACAATAGTCCTGTCCGTGATGATAGATCGATCCCAATAGAGCGTGGCACGACCATTTTCGAGAACTGCCGCAGGTGTGTACTTATAGTAAGGCACTTCGAGACCCACAAGGCCGTATTGAAGAGCAAGCTGCTGGTGTATAATCCTGGCTACGAGGTTGTGTCTGTGCAAGTACTCGGTGTTAACAATCTGAGAACAACCGGAAATAATATGCCTGAGTGACTCACCGGGACGGCGGCATGCCCGACAAATGTCGACCGTACCGTCCTTCAGGATATATTTCCGGTAGTTATTCGTCATGATAACCTCGTCAGCAATTGCACAGGCAAAACCCTCGGTTTCTCCGAAGAGGTCCCCGAATCGTAGCCAGTTCACCGACGCGAGCAGATCTACATCAGGTCCCGTGAGGGCCTTGTAGAACCGCCCGTGTAGCTCCTTGCTCTTCCATACCGCCTTGCGGTCCTCGGTGCTTAGTACCACAGGTTTGCGCCAGTTCTCTTTTGCCAAGGAGAGCGGCGTGAGGTTCCGATCTACTGCCACCACATCTCGATGCATCCCGCACTCATTGTTAAGAAAATAGTTTCTAAGATTGTACACCTCGCGGTTGTGGAGGTTTTTGGCATTTAAGAAGCCGCGGCCTCCACATTTCCGCGGGATGTACAATCTCATAACTGATGAGCGCGGGTGTAGCATTCGATGTGTGGTGAGCAGTGTACGGACCCTTCGATCCAGGGCGTCCAGCTCGGTCTGAGTCCACCTTAGTACGCCAAAGGAGTATATGAGTATGGGCATTACCCAGGCGTTGAAGGCGCGCACTTTGTTGCCTCCTGACAAGAGACTGTTAAGTACTTTTGTGAGCCGGCTGAAAAAGCGCTCCTTCACCGCCTGTCTAATTCCCATATCTTCAATACCCAAAGACTGTGACATACCAAGGTATTTATAGGTTTCTGCTTCCGAGATAGATCTGAACGACATTGTCTCAGAAAGCTGTAAATTTGTTGAATTTACTACTTTCCCCCGCTGCACATGCATAACCGCACACTTATCGACACCAAACTCCATTTTGATGGCACTACTGAAAACTTCTGTGGTTCGCAGTAGCTCCAACAAATCTTGGCTATTTGGCGCAAATAATTTGAGATCATCCATGTACAGAAGGTGAGAAATGACTTCACCCTCTCTCCGAAGCCGGCAACCTAGTCCTGAATCCTTCAGCAGGGTGCTGAGGGGATTCAGAGCTAGGCAGAACCATAAGGGACTCAGACTGTCACCCTGGAATATTCCTCGCTCGATCCTTATAAAGTCCTGCGGACCAGAGGAGCCATCCCCACCTCCTGGTTGACGAAGGACTGTGGTCCACTGCCTCATACACGTGCCGAGAAAGGATCTTAAAGTTGCATTAACTTTATACAGCTCCAAGACCCTTTCCAACCATGAATGAGGCACCGAATCATAGGCCTTCTTGTAGTCAATCCAAGCAGCGGAGAGGGCCCCTCTGTTACGCCGGACTTGCTGGCAAATGGTCATGTCGATGAGGAGGAGCTCTTTAGTACCACGGGACCCAACCCTACATCCGTTTTGAGCAGGAGCCAAAACATTGTTCGAAACAATGTGCGTGTTAATTTTGACTCTCAAAATGGATGTAAGGAGCTTGTACAGTGTGGGCAAGCACGTGATGGGTCGGTAGTTCTTCGCTTCCGTGGTACTACCGGACTTGTAGAGCAGGAAGGTTACTCCAGTTGTTAAGGAAGGTGGCAGGGAACCGAGCTCGAGGGCTTGTTGGAATTGCGTTGCCAATCGTGAGTGCGAGCATCGAAACCATTTTAGCCAGAAGTTGTGCAATCCATCCGGCCCAGGACTTTTCCAGTTCTGAGTCGTAAGGATAGCACAACTTACGTCATCGGGGCTGATGGTAACTGCCCCCATAGGTTCGATGGTCTCGCATTCACGTTCGACAACGGTCATCCATTCACCCTCGGTGTGTCCGACGGGCGTTGACCAGATACTACGCCAGAAATCACTCATAGCAGTAGCATCCGGCAACCGCGCGTCGGACACACGGTAGTCGGTTTCCTCCCACTTTCGGTAAACCTTCCTTTGGTCACTCTGGAAAAGGCGATTCTGCTGGAATCGATTCACACGCTCTCTGTAGCGGCGAATACGGTTTGCCCATGCATAAACCTTCTGCTTCAGAAAGTCGATGCGCTCTGTGAGGTTGGCCATGTAGTCGCGGGGTGCAATACCCGTTCCCGCGAACGCCTGGTTCACAAAGCGCATTACTCGGGGGCGGCTATTGCCCCCCCTGAAGCAGATCAGCTTTGCAATGAGAGTCCTAAACGAGTCGATACGACGCTCGATCCGCACTTGCCATGCGGGGACACCCCCGGCGGTCCTAGGTGCACGGTCAGCGTCCGGAAACTTGACTCGAGCAACACGGCACGCCGCGATGGCCCCGCAGTACATGATCGAGTGCGTATCTTCCAAATCTTTACTGGATCGTATATACGGCTCCAGTAAAGCGTTTAGGGCTCCCATCAACGCTAGATTGCGCCTATTCATGGGCAAACGTGGTAATCGTGGCCTAGAGTCGGGTGTGAAGCGATGCTGCATAATCACCTCCTCCAGAGTCCTCCTCAATTGCTCATTGTCTGAAGTACTCACACTCGGGTTCGTAACGTCATCCTCGTCGGCACTGGGATCAACCCGCGGTGCCCTCGGTGCCAGGTCGGGTGCCGGCACCGGATCCGGCGACATGGCGGGCAGGTCCCGCGCCGAAGCGGAGGCCGTACGAACAGGGAGAGCCTCCAGGCGAAGCCGATCAAGTGTCGAGTCATCCAGCCGCTTTAATCGTTGGATGGCTCGCACTTGATCCGATAATCGCTGCGCAGTCACATTTATGGTTGGTTCAAGGGCCTGAAACAGAGGAAGCATCCGGACACGATACGCGGATAGGTTAGTTCCTCCCTCTGTAGCCCCATAGTAGGCGCGCATGACGTTCTCGTTCATAGTTCGAGACCATTGCATGCGTCGCACTACACCACCGGCAGCGGGAGCCGTGGGCGGGGCAGCATGTCCCGCGGGCCCCAAGCGTGCCGGCAGCGGTGGCCATCCTCGTCGCGCAGGTGGTCGTGGCGGCGGCGGCGTAGGTCCGCGCTCGTCGCTGCTCGATCCGCTGAAGTCGGGCGCGGTGGCGTAATCAGCACCCGACGAGACTTGAGAGCTGACTGATGTTGACGAGGCGGACGATGGTGTTGGGCGTGCGATCTGTGGGGACGCTTGATTCTTGCGTGCTTTACTACGCGTGTACATCTCCTGTGGTATCTTGATAAGTACGTGTCGGCACTAATCAATGGTGTGTTATATTATTTCGGTCAACTGTACCCATGATTGTACATAGATTATTGAGAGGGCACTTTTTCCGTGACGAAGGTGTAAAAATGGTGTTGTAAATGCCGGCAAAATACATTATTTATCAAAATATAATCGGAGATTTACAAAAAACACGTTTGACTTTGACGGCGTCAATTTTTTTTTTTTTTTATTATTATTATTATTATTATCTGAGAGATACTCGCTGAAGGTCATACAGGTGTACGCGCCGACTTCGACACACTCCGACGACGAGGTGGAGGCTATGTATGATGATATCTCAAAAGCCATGCATAGCTCCAGAACCTACTTCACCGTTGTTATGGGGGACTTCAACGCGAAACTGGGCAAGAGAGATGGTGACGAACTGAGGGTGGCGCAATTTGGGGTTGGACGTCGGAACCACCGGGACCATCTGCTGGCTGGTTTCTTGGAGAAGGAGGGACTCTACATGATGAACTCTTTCTTTAAGAAACGCGAGCACAGAAAATGGACTTGGATGAGTCCCGACGGTGCAACTAAAAACGAGATCGACTTCATCATGTCGACGAAGAGACATATATTCAACGATGTTTCTGTGATCAGTACGGTTATAACCGGTAGCGATCACCGCCTGGTAAGAGGCACGTTGAATATATGTCCTAAGCTAGAACGCTCGCGACTGATGAAATCTACGCTCCGTCCTGCACTCCATCTCCAAAACCCCGAGAGCTTTCAGCTGGAACTCCAAAACCGTTTCGATTGCCTAGGCGATGACGTGGACGTATTCAACGACGGGTTTGTGGAAGCTGTCCATAGCGCTGGGTCTAAGTTTTTTAAGGCCCAGCGGACAAATAAGACCAGAAAGCTCTCAGACTCCACTCAGAAGCTAATGAAAAAAAGGAGTGAACTGGTTCTACAATCCTCAGTTGATGCGACTTTATACCGGCAGCTCAACAGACAGATCTCTAAGTCCCTCAAACGCGATATGCGCCAATTCCGTACCAAGTGTATAGAAGAAGCCATCGAGCGGAACAAGGGCTCTAAAGTTTTTGCAAGGAATCTGTCTGTTGGGCAAAGCCAGCTCGCCAAATTAAAGACTGAGGATGGTAGAATCGTCACATCCAGATCTGAGCTGCTGAGTGAGATAGAGGGTTTTTTATGAACAGCTGTACACGTCAACTAGCAGACCCGAAGTTGATCTAGCGGAAGACCTAGACAGACCTAGCAGAGCTAGACTGACCCGACACTATACAGAAGACATCCCGGACATCAGCCTGTGCGAGATTAGAATGGCTCTTGAACAGCTCAAAAATAACAAGGCGCCTGGGGAGGACGGAATTACAGCTGAGCTTCTGAAGGCGGGTGGTAAACCGATCCTTACGGCCATCAGACTTCAGAAGTTGTTCAATTCCGTCTTACTGGAAGGGAGAACGCCAAAGGCATGGAACAGAGGGGTGGTGGTACTGTTCTTCAAAAAAGGTGATAACGCTTTATTGAAGAACTACCGACCCATCTCACTTCTGAGCCATGTCTATAAGCTGTTTTCAAGAGTCATTACGAATCGTCTTGCACGCAGGCTTGATGACTTCCAGCCTCCCGAACAAGCCGGTTTCCGAAGAGGCTTTAGTACCGTAGACCACATCCATACGCTTCGCCAGGTTATACAGAAGACCGAAGAATATAACCTGCCCCTCTGTTTAGCGTTTGTGGACTACGAGAAAGCCTTCGATTCGATCGAAACATGGGCAGTACTACAGTCTCTCCAACGGTGCCAAGTCGACTACCGCTATATCGAGGTGTTGAAGTGTTTATAAACGACAGCGCCACAATGTCAGTCCGACTTCAAGACCAGAGCTCGAAGCCTATTCTGCTGCAGCGGGGAGTTAGGCAAGGAGATGTCATCTCCCCTAAGCTGTTTACCGCTGCACTGGAGGATGTCTTTAAGACTCTGGACTGGAGAAGGCTAGGTATCAACATAAACGGCGAGTACCTCACTCACCTTCGATTCGCTGACGATATAGTAGTCTTGGCTGAAACCTTGGAGGACTTAAGTACTATGCTCGTTGACCTCAGTAAAGCCTCCGAGCGAGTTGGTCTTAGGATGAACATGGATAAGACGAAAATCATGTCGAATTCCCATGTAGCACCAACTCCCGTAATAATCGGAGACTTTACACTCGAAGTTGTAGACGAATATATATACCTAGGGCAAACTATTCAATTAGGTAGGTCCAACTTCGAGAAAGAGGTCAATCGTCGAATCCGACTCGGTTGGGCAGCGTTCGGGAAGCTACGACACATATTTTCGTCCAATATTCCGCAGTGTTTGAAGACGAAAGTCTTTAATCAGTGTGTGTTGCCCGTGATGACATACGGTACTGAAACGTGGCCGCTTACAATGGGTCTCATAAGAAGGCTCAAAGTCACCCAAAGGGCAATGGAGAGGGCTATGCTAGGAGTCTCTCTGCGTGATCGGATTAAAAATGAGACCATCCGCAGCAGAACCAAAGTAACCGAAATAGCTCTCCGAATCGCTAAACTGAAGTGGCAGTGGGCGGGGCACATTGCGCGTAGAACCGATGGCCGTTGGGGCGGGAAGGTTCTTGAGTGGCGGCCTGACCTGGTGAAGGTCGCAGGAGTCCGCTGGATGCGGGTGGCGCAGGACTGGTCATTGTGGCAATCTTTGGGGGAGGCCTATGTTCAGCAGTGGACGTCTTTCGGCCGATATGATGATGATGATGATGAATATACATTTCACACGTCATTTATAAATTATATTAGTCAATTTGCAGAATAAAGTATTTAAATTAAAAATAATAACCGTTTTTTTGCTGTTTTTTAGTATCTACATGTGCTGTCTTGCAGCCTTAATTTAGCTTAACGTGTGTTTATCCCATACTATTTATTTATTTCATATCTTTGTTTGTGGTAGGTTAGTGCCGCTAGATAGATATTTTCAAAATTCCCTTATGTTTCTTTTATTTATTAGATTAGGTAAAGAATGATCGGTGTTTAAAATTTGTTGGACTCCCAGGCCCAAATCTACGCCAAGGACGCTGAACTACTCTGATATCTTCGACATTTCCGACATCAAGACAGATAATTTGTCACTGACATCAAAATATTATCCTTATCGCATTTGAATAATTTCGGCCAAAGATGAAATCTCAATGTGCCGGTGACAGATTCAGATTCGTTTCTGGTAGGGAAACAGGATGATATTGGAGGATTCTTAACCGACTTCAAACAAAAGAAGGAGGTTCTCAGTACGACTGATTTTTTTTTGTATGTAATGATATTGATATCTCCGAGAATCGTGAACCGATAATTAATATTTTTTGTGATCGAACGTGTATAACCCCGAGATGGTTCCGTTGGCGCCAAGTTGGAGTCTGATTTATTTATTATTTTTTTTTTTTTATTGAAACAAAAGTTTACACGACATTACAGTTTACACCAATGCGTCGTGAAACTGATACAAATAAAGATACACAGACACAGAGAAAAAAAAAAACATTAAATGATGATGATGGGATCTTGGAGAAATCGAGGGATCTCTTCAAATGTTATAGGTAGGTACATGTATGGCGCTTTTGGTAATTGTCATTAATTTACAAGAATTTGCATTCAGAAAGTAGGATTTGACGATAGAAAAACAATGATGGAAACCACAGATGATAGGATCTTGGAGAAATCGGTTGACGTTGGTTGTTTTTAAATTTTGAATTAGGTGATTATTTTTATTAGTTTTGTGTAAGTAAAAGTATCTAATGTGAGTAATTTCACCAGATGGCATACGTACAATCGTACATACCTATTGACTTAGATAACTCTTAACGCCGTTAAAATACTGTCTTTGTGACTCACGATTTTATCTATCAAAACCGGTAACTATCATGATTGAAGGGTTTTTATAATGTTACATAAAATAAAAAATGGAATTCCCCATATTAGCTATACGTACCTACACTTGGAGATATATTACCTAGGGAACATACCCATACTACGTGACCCTTTTTAAGCGTTTTTGGACTTTTAAAAATTGTAGTGATGGGAAAAACGGTGGCGTGTGAGTCCTATTTAAATTACATTATTACGAAATAATCTCCAAATATAGTAGTCACGTGACAAGATACCAGAGCACCCCCCCTCCCCCTGGTGACCAAGTGTGGTGGGTTATGTTTATGTAAATGCGAAAATAACTACTATTTTTATGAAATTCGATGTTCAAATAGTGTAACTCCGCGGAAAAGACTTAAGATGGTGTTTATCTCTGAAAATTGCATTGTATTTTATAGTGTTGGTAGGTATAATTAATTAATAAATAGTAGATTAGATTATACATCAGGGGTATAATTAAAACCAATAAAAACCGAAACGTTTTGATTCACCGGAGCCGAATTCGAGCGAAAGAAATTAAAACGTAAATAGTTTACTTGTAGTCGTAGAACATTGTGCATCTAGGCAGGTAAGTTAAGTGAAAACGTTGCTTTAGAAGCCCGACACCGCGTATGCGGAGGGCTTTTAATGACTTGAGTTAATATTCCGCTTACCAAGCGGACATAATGTTTTTCATCACACTTGCGAGCAAAAAAATTGTTTTAAGATAATTTTTTTTTGAATCCTAGGGAATTTCACTTATCCCGCGATTATTACTCCCGCGATGCATGCAAGCAATGGCGCGCTTAGACAGCAAGTGAAAATTATTATAATATTAAGAATTAGCTACACGCATACGAACTTATAGGACACGGTGTACGTTAGACGGCAGTGACGTGAAAGACTCGAAAGCCGAGTTTAGCCGCGTCTGATGAAGCCCCGCGATCAATCCTATTAACACGCCATCGCTTAGCTAACTCTGCGAGTAAGCCGCCGGGCGTGTCTTACAGTCAAGTGAATCCTATCGAAGGAAATACTGCACAATACGCATACGTATATGAATGATACGATGTTCTATTGATATACATTAAATTTAGGTAACAGCCTTTTAGGTGCAGCAAAGTAAGTATATAGGATAAGTCAATATATGTAGTCAGGCATGGAAATATACTAAAACTGTAGGCTTATGATGTCTCTTATCAAATAATGGTCAGTGACACTTCAATCCCTTAGTCGACTCTTACGACACACGCAGGAGGAGTTGGGATGGTGACAAATGTATTCTTACTGCCGGCTTAGAGTTTATTATGATGGTACCGCATCTAATCGTCTGTCGTCGTTGCTGTCACGTTCTAACGAGTAACAAGTGCGAATGTGACGCGTAGCACGATAAATGGATAAAGCGAGACCATCATAAGCCACCTGGCGCGCCAGAGGGCGCCGTTGGTAGCGGAAAGAACTTTCCGGCTTGAGATTATATCACTTCAAACCTCAAACATGCTCACAGTCATAGCATTCTAATACTCGTATGTAAACAAGGGGGCCAAAAAGTAAGTGCGTTTCCGTTGCTTGTGAGCTTTTCAACAAGAAGTTTCAAGAGTGTCAATATTTTTTTGAAATTATACGTAAAAGAGTACTGCTTACTGAGGTGCTATTATTCAGAACTGCCTACATAAATACTAGGTACTAAGGTTCCTACTAGTTCTGAAACTGACATACCAATCATGTGCTAATAAAGCATACCTACATGTACGTACGGGTTGTACTACAAATATCAGCGGGTGGACGTTTTCCCGAAAAACTTGCAGAACAATAAGTGCGAAGGTGTAATTGCATGACATACTTATTCATAACTTCATTCAAGAATAGGCCCATGTGTGCTGCGGAGTGTACCTGTCTTATACAACGAGGGGTCGTAATGGAAAAAAACAAATGTGGAGCAAATTATTAGAGGACATTTTTCCTGACGGTGCCTATTATATTATAACATCCATGACATTGAATAAGTCGGCTTTCGGGAACCGGATACATACTACAGAATATTATATTAGGAATACAAATCCTCGATGTGCCTCGACTTGGAAAATAAGGGCTTTTAACAACTTATGATTCCGGTTCGCTACAGCCAAATGTCATAATTCCATGTTCTTAGAATGTCGCAATGTTAAAACAGATTGGTAGTAAAATGTCTAAAATTCCAGGAATACTAATTTTCAGTAGGTCATCAAAACGGCAAAATGACTTTAGGGCAATTTCTCAAAATACCTAAAATGTTATTTACAGTAAGTGTTATTTCCTTGCACTGTGTTTTATTAGCAAATTTAGCATTAACTTGCTAACTTTTTAGGAAAAACTAAATTTAATACAGTTTTCATGGATACTGCATTTTAGGCATTTTGAAAAAGTTAAGTTTTGGCTTAAGTTAATTTGGCTTTTAGACATTTTGGGAATACGGCAATTTGAGAAGTAGGTTTAAGTCATTTCAAGTTTAAACATTATGACACTAATCTGTTTTGGGATTTCGTCGTTTTAGGAATATGGTATTACGATATTTGGTTGTAGCGAACCGGATTCCAATACGTTAATATACAATATTTCAATATCAAAAGTACTACGAACAAATAAAACATGGAAGCCGCACGCCATAGTAAATTGCCTTTCAAAAACGGTCCTGAATTTTAGTTGACAAATGTCATCCCCTCTTTAATGCATCACGGCAATGAATTTCAATGTCAACATATAAAAACTTAAACCGCCATTTAAAAATAGTTGTGATTGGTCCATCAAACTTTTTATTGGCTATATTCTATAAACATTTGTCAAAGGTGTTGCGCCGAAATATGCGCGGTGTTAAGAAAAGCGCTATGTCCTGCCATCTTGGCACATTTGAACAATAGATATTGGGGGCATTTTTGATGTGGCGTTAGACGTCCATGTTATTTATGGTCGCAGTAGAAGTACTACGGTCGACAACTGTAGTAGCCGACTGTTCCAAGTGATCAATTATTTAAAATTTCAGCAAAGTAGTTAAGTACACCATTTTTTGGTTGATGGACAACACAAAACTATTCTGCTTTGGACAAGATCAGAATTTATTTTCTAAGACGAAAAATTACTGTGTAGTGTAGTGTGTACTCGTCAAATATAATTTAGTTAGATAGGAGACTGTAACGCATCGGAAGCTTTATCAAAGTTAAAACAAACTAGCATCCGCTGACGTGACGTTCTGTTCTCAGAATGACAGTGACGTTCACGCCTGGTGATGACAGCGATGACTGCTGACCTGTATATAGGTATAATATTGTCTAGTTGACGCTGGAAAGACAAGGTAGATATCATAGTCAGTCATGGGGTCATGATCACCACATGGGATATATACCTATATACAATATATTATATGTATAGGTTGGATGGAATTAAGTTCAATGTCAACACTGAAAAGATTGAAAAAAGGTATCATCCCAGAAAAATTAAATAGGTAGATAGGTTATTATTACGGTGGCGATGCTAAATAAGCCAACCTGATGGTTGCAGCTCTGTGGTTGCAGGGTATAAATCAGAACATGGATGTTAACGACTTCAGGGGATTCACAAGCCGAAAGACGTTGGGTGTTGGGCTGCCTTGCCCGAGAGTGCATAATGTCAAAAGAAGATGATAGTTATTAAGGTGCCGTTTAACAATTATAAACATTGTGACCGTGAATTCTCCCTAACTGCTTATACACGGTGTTACGCGAGCATTGCGAAAGATTTTAACTATGCATTCTAGACATCAAAATAAACAAAAAATATTATGAGACCTAATGTCAATTCCACCGAAAAAAAATTTTTTTTTTCTTTTTTTTTAGGCCGGTTTGAATACTTTTTAACATTTCCAGTACTTTTTATCATAACAACAATTTGTTTAAATTATTTATTTCAATTGTTTTTTTTAGGTAGAGGTTATTTCGTCAAGTCTATTCGTATTTTTTGATTGTCAGGCAAAAGGTGTGGTAATATTAGAACACATTGTGGTAGCATTGTAATCCAAAAGAAGTTAAATGAGGAGTTACGTCGAAAAACTTATTTCGAAAAAAGGTTGATTATCTCTGAAACCAAGCCGAATCCAGGAAATTTTATATAACATTAAAGACTCTAAATATGGTCAGGAATCCAGCATTAAATCTTTCGGAATGCTGACGTTACACCGTGTATTTACAACCTAAAAGCTATTTACTTAGCAACAATGGTCGAAAACAAAATCCGAATATAAACCCCTTAATTTAGTAAGGTGCAAATATTTTTCGGAAGAAAGGAAAAGACAGAGAAAACGAAAAACAAAGTTAAGAAACATTGGATCACAGTTGTTCTGGATACAACTTTTTTCTTTAATAAGGTCGGCACAAAATGAAAATGCAAACCAATAATCGGAGCGTCAAACCCGAGTAGGTACCCAAGTGTAGGTTTTATCTCGCAACGAGTTCAGTCGGATAAGGTAGGTACCGTTATCAGTGAGATGTTTTTATAAGAGTTACAGCCGACTGTCACCTGTCGGCTTGATTGATACACGAGGACTGGTGATATGGAAATAACCACAGGGTTGAACCGGCCTTGAAATTCCAGTAATCTCTCCTTTATCTTTGGTATGCCGCTGATTGGGCTTCTTAAACCTTATGAAGGTAATTACCTATTATGTAAGCTCTTACACTTTAGCAAAGTAAATTAAGAGCAAGAAAATATCACGCGAGGGATGGAATTTCCAGCCAATGTTGATATTATAAAAAATATTTCCTGTACACGAGTTTGTAAAAGTTTACGCAAGTCGGTTTTCCAGTTGAATAATATTTAGGTATCAATCAAATCAGGGGAAAAGTTCGTAAAACCAATAAAATGTGATTGCAACAATTTCTCCTACTTGAAGGATCCATCTGTTCAGCGTTGATATATTATGTAGGTACCTATACCTATGATAAAGACCATTTTCTGTGCCTATGTTCATCATCATCATCATCATTTATTTAAGAGCTTGGCTCTTGTCGGTGGAGTAATTTCCATTCTATTCCATTATCTGCCTTTTCCTTCAGCTCTCTATACGTTTCAACTTCTATAGTTTCCTTCAATTGCTCCATGTAGGCTCTCCGTGGTCTTCCTCTTTTCCTTTTTCCTTCTATCTTTCCTTCGATTAAAACTTTAATGAAGTCATCATGACGAAGTAAATGACCTATCATTTTTCCTCTTCTAGTTTCAATCACTTTTAATAATGTTCTTCTTTCTTGGACTATACCCAGTACCTCTTCATTATATGCCTATTACTCACATTATGCCTATGTTAACTAAATATAAATAGATGCTCCTTTAGGTTTTTGTAACTATAATTATTTTTTAATTTAAAGTTTTCTTCCAGTGCCAACAAATGTTTTATTGGATTATCTGTACTTTTGTATTACACACACGCTTTGGTGTTTTGCAATCAGACACATAGTGAGTGTGACGGATAGATTAAATCTTTTAAGTTAAAAGTAGGTAAATAATAAACGTCACTTAAAATACAAATAAAAACTGATGGAACGTTACATTTCTAACACATTTGGTTTTCTAACCCAATGTATTAATGTTATAGAAATAAATAAGTATGAATATGAATGTGAAAAAAATATATAAATTAAATTTTAAAGATACCTCCAACACCGATATATCTATATTTTATTTAACTGTACTTTGTCTGTGCTCTTCCGAATATTTTATTAACGTCAATAATATTTCTCATACAAATTCAAGGTGTGAAATGCCATCCAAACGAGACTGAAATTAATCAACTTTTGTGAGAAAAACGCGAAAACATAATTTGCATATACGTAAAGGTCGGAACGAATTCTGAATGCGAATTTAATCTATTTCAATTTCTCAGCTCGTGCGTTAGCGTGTTTCCTCCTCTGGAAGCTTCTATTGGTGTTCCTCACAAACGTATTCAAATGAATCGTCCAGTGTCTTTTTGTAAGAGTGTCACGAGTACGTGCAGCAGCCTTGTCACGCTCTTCTCCATTGTGACACCCCGACAATGTCGCTTATTTTACTCACTAAGCAAATAATATAATTTATTAACGTCCACATTAATAGATATTTGCAACGAGATATTTTGAAATGGGAAAATATGTGTTTTCTGATATCGTATTCGAACAATGGGATGTGCTTTGGAGATTAGTTCAACTAATATTTTGCTAGCGGACTGGTGCCGGTAAACAAATTACAAATCACATTGCTGTTTGAATAGATGAAATAAAGTAATAAAACTACATAATAATTTCTTCGGTTAACACGATAGTTATTCATGAAATAAAACTATTTTAACGGATTATATCGCGAACTCATTTTAATTAATAAACGCGATATAGTCCATAAAAAGATCACTTAGAATAATAGATTCCTATATCATAGAGTCGGTCTAATTTCTAATTGTTGATCAAACAAAACCAGTGTAAGCTGAGTGGTGCCAAGCTTAATACCGGTGCTCGGATACAGGATCAACAGGCGGAAAACCGATTAAAGTTCCATTTGAAAGAAGCACATTGGCACACAGTCTAAGTAAAAGACTTCTTGGAGCTCTTTCTTTGGAGGCTATAAAGGAGTATTCCAAAAAGGTACAACGAATTCGCAAGAATTAATTAATTCCTATAGGGATACGAATTAATTTGTTCTCTAATTATTAATTGCAACTTTGTACTGCATAAGTATAGGTATGCCTAAAACTATTATTTAATAAAATAAGACTAGTAAATTGTGTAAACGGAGTTAGTATAAATCAGATATGAACCTCGATAAAAGTTTTTTTGGTTCGTAGATTTTTAGATATATCTGGTACTCTAAATTGATTTTTTTTTTAATGTTACGTATCATACAGCAAGATAATAATTTGTTTTAGTATAGGTAGCAATATGACAACCTGAAACAAAAATACCAACTCTTCCCTCTTCCATCCCTACTGTCCCCATTAGCTACACGAGTATCATGACCGAACTACCTTCGCAATCTCTCCTCAAAAAAGTGCGAAACTTTTACCTAATTCTAATTGTGAAAGCCGCAAAATTGCAAATATAACTTTGTGAATTGCGGCGTACCTAAAATAATGGGGTACACCCGAAAATCTTTTACATAAATATGAAAGCTAGTTACGACTTACGACAATAATTCTTAATGTAAATTAGAATTGAGATTATTATGTAAATAAAGTGTACTGAATGAATATTTACATTGAATTATATTCTAAGCTGATTGTAGGCTCTTACACAAAATCAGAATCAATCGCGCACAAAAGTCGCCCGTAAATCGTTTACGCATTACATTTGATCTCACCCAATAAAGCGTGGATTCCCATTTGATCGTGTCAAATGGGCCGTGCAGGCGTGGGAGCAATAAGATCGTCTGTTTGTTTATATACGGTATCGGAGGAAACAATCAGTCGCGGATCGCGCCCTGGGACGCAATAAGCGTAATCCCCGAGGCGGACTGCGCTGACAAACATAGCTGTTGCAGAAGTGGCTTTTAAGAAAATTTTAAAGTTTTTTTCAATTTGCAGTAGAAACGGGGCATGTATGCCTCGTCCAGATCCGACCGCGCAAGATTTTCAATAAGTTTTTTCTGTATTAGGTATAACAGCAAGTCTGAGCAGTAGATGCAACCGGTAAGATGTAAGTAACGGCTGAGCGAAACAAAAAATTACGTTAATTATCATAGTAGGATGCGTTAAATAATAATCTTCTATGCTGATCCTACATTGCTCAAAAGCGGACGCAGCGTGGTTCTTGGAGATCATCATTTAAATATTAAATATTTTTAGCAGACACTTGAAATATTCCAAATATATATCCAAGTCTCAATTTGTACAAGAGACTGGTATGCTATGACCAGCTATGGAAGCCCATAGTTTGATACTGCCGGCACTGGCGGTACGAGAAGTGACTTCAGTGACACTGTATAATGGCTGAAGACCCTGTAAAGGCATCTCTTGTAGTGTGTATCTTTTGTTCGTGTTTATAGCCCATAGTTCATAGCTTAGTAGCTCGCGGTGAGACCAGTGCCTTAGCCATGGTTATTTTCAATGTAGGTATTGAAAATTGTGTAGGTGTCAAAGTATTATGGACACCTTTCATCAAATTAGTACCAGCAATGCAAGCCTTAAAACAGCACTTATTGTGGGATTAGGAGGATTTTTATTATTTAGAATCCTTTGATATTTGTTTATGAATTAAACATAATTTAAATTGACATTGATTGTTGTAACATAATTCCGAGTTCAAAATAATAAAAGTGTACCAGAGATCATATAACACGGTGGGCTACTATTGAATGAAACAAAGAAATGTACTTAAATCAAAACTTTTGTACGGTTTCAGTAAATAACAACAATCCAGAATTAAGTCACCTCCCGCTCCATTGAAAGGGCTATTCTCGGAACCCGTCTGAAGGCGAAAATATGTAAATAACACAAATAAAGCCTATTTACGCTCCGAGATTACTTTGAGGAATAATCTTACATGCTTATGCCGTACAAACGCACCTTTATTTTTCAAATAAATTATACTTTTCCGTGTAACGTGACGAGTATGACCTTTGCGCTAGATTTATTTTGGAGTTTTCCAGTTAAGCTTAGGAATACAAATTTAGTTATAAATAAAGGTAGATTTAGTGTGAATACATAAAATTGCTATCTAAACCATTCACATATATACATGTCCTATGCCCAATTCCTGTTTACTATCTAAAGCGAGTAGAAAATTATAAAAAGTAATTTATTTATTGATTCACATTTAATATTTGAACATGATATTTCTTTGTTAGTCCACCTAATTTATTTAATAACAACGGGCTAAATAATTAGTGCCAACAAGTAATAATTAGGAAGTGGCGTATTTCTTGTATAAATATAATTCAACGTAAATTATATTTATACAAGAAATACGCAACTTCCTTCATCATCCCATCACCACAAATAAATTTGGCAAATACTCGGAATTATACATATAACAACTTCAATATATATACAACAAGTTCAGTAAATTCATTAACGGAATTGTTCAGCAATTCATGTCAAATAATTACATTCAACAATGTAAAATATTACATTACCGATTCAATTAGTGAATCTGATTCAAATGCTATGGTACTTGGGTGTGTATTCCCACTTAAAAGTAAAGAATAATGGCGAAGTCTTTTCTAGCGCATTGAAGATCTTTCGTAGTTGTCGCGCAGGGCGGGCGGCCGGCGAGGGCGGCGCGCGCGCTCCAGTCCACTTCCGCTCGCCGGCCGCGATAACTACTGTCCACTGCCCAACTAAACTACTTCGCAACTTACCTCGTTACCGACTAAGTGTTATCAAATTCTAAAATTAGAACAAAACAAGTTATCTTCTCAAATAAACACGAAACAGTTTCAAGGTTTAGGGACATTGTGTAAACAGTTGGATCTAATGAGATAGTAAGATGGCTGATAAGCTACATGAGTATCAAGGGGTGACAGGCCGGCTGCATGGAGTGAGGGATAAGTGCAAGGAAAAGTGGACGCGATGGAAAGAGGAACACCCCAAAGGAGTAAAGGAGACCTTCAAGGATTCCCTGTTCGGGATCCCTGAATCTGAGGGCCCGGGGAGAGTAGTGCAGGATAGCGCATACAGTGACATATTCAGGTAAGTTTGACTGGATATCTTACTAATTTAATTATTTATCTCATTAAGTCATGGCCGTTTGTATGAACTTGTAGATATTTTAAAGTGACAGGCCAGAAATGCTAAGAATGCTTCAGACGAAGCATCGCAATAAATTCGTAATTACTTAAATGAAGTTGTGCTTGTGTAATCTAATTTATAAACAAAACAGTTTTAGTAACATTTTGAAAAAGTTTCGCGAGACTAAAGACGTTAATCAAATTGAAATCTGAACAAACTTTAATATAGTTGAAGAGGCTTTGCGTTCTGCTGAATAACGTTTTAGTGAAATTTGGAAGCCCGAATATCTCTGTTTAATTCAACGAAACGAAAATCTAATCTTCAGAAGCGAAATGTTGCATGTGCTTATGTGCTCCATAGTCAATAAGCCATTTTTATACCAACGCTGCAAGTTGTCGAAGGATTCGGTTCCCCTTTCATACCTATAATAACTTTGCAAATTGACTGAGATTGATAGCGGAACCTGAGAGCACCCGGGGGAGAGTTTTATAAAAGTCACCTTATTAACTTACTGAAAGTAGTATCTTACTCAGTTGTACAATTAGAAAAGCAACCTTGTTATCTGCTGTGTAAATATCAAATCGAAGTACGAAGACATTATTTTATCAATAGGCTTTCAACGGTTATAAAAATTACTTGTGTTTGGTTCAAATTGAGTTGTAATTTTCGAATTTATAAAATCGGAAATAATACCATCTGCTGATCGCACAATATTTTAAAATAATAAGAAATTGCTTGGAGCAAAATTATTTTCTTTTGGCATTGATCTATTTAACGGTGGCGATAGATTTGTTTACTTATTTACTTGTGAGGCAGGGTTTGTGAGGAGGACGATTCTCGCTATTTACTCTTCACAATAAGTTGTCAGATAACTTCTGGTGTTTATTTTGCCACGTTCGTACTCCTTCAAGTATAAGTTAGAAATTGTACAAATTGTACGTTTAAAAAACAGATTCAAAATTTTATTTTAATGAGTTTATATGATCCGCCGTGGTTCTAATGAACCTCTGAGGTGTAGCTTGTTAGCGATTTGATGCCAATTAAGCGGTTTAAAGGGTATTTGGAAACCCATGTGATGTGACGCCCTGCGTGGCGGTAATGTAAAGGCTTGCGCCTGAATTGTAAGAGGTCCGTAAGAGGCCCAGTGAATGAAGACGAAAGCCTTGTACTTTGTAGGGATAGTGGTTCGTTCATCGTGGTTAGATCGTGTCAGGTAAATACAACAAAGGATAAAAATGATACGATGGTTTCATCATAAGCTTACAGGTGACAGAAATTTAAAGTAACTTCATTTATGCACTGCACAATACCATTAACGCCTTCGCTGCAGCCATTACTTACACCGTAAGGGCTAAACGTTAGTTTCGAGCGCAGATTATTAATTAACAAGCTTTCATAGTACCTACACGTATACTTGTTCCTTGAACGCTGTAGAGTCACGTCGATTAATACGTAATACAGTGAATATAATGTCACGGGCAGCATTCAATTCGTTAAAATATTACTGGCACCGACCGTAGGTACCTGTTAGAAAACTCATATACCTACATTACCTACCTACTTTAGACGGAGGGCCACCTGTCACCTGTGAAAGTAATAAGCTCTATCAAATATAATGCACATGATCATAAAAGTGACGATAAATTATATCTTATGATGTTGAATTCGAAATGTAGTAGATTTCCTTTTATGGATGGACCTGCAATACTGCTAAATTGTAATAAAAATAGCGAAATGCAAAAAAAAGTTAAGTTTTATAAAATGTGCTCAGCGTACAGCGTAACTGATTTATGTATAATGTATATACGAACTGTTTCACATTCGCACAAGGAAAGGGGAACTAAGATTTATCCGACAGACATATTTAATTCGGCGCTGGTGAAACAGGCCTGTAAGCTTCCACCGTTTTCACTCATATTTTAATATGAACCAGGACTTAATCGAATACACGTACTACCTACGTATACCTACATTTATTATACACCGTGTTTTTATTGATTTCCGTTAAATCGGACAAGTTACTTGGGACATTAATAGAAGTTGTCTGGTATATCGGCTTTTGTTCATTTCGTAACAATTTTTTTTTTATTCATACATAATAATTGAAATGTCAAGTGAGAGAACCTTAAGAATAAGATCTTGGGTGACTGACGGCACATGTTAAAATAAGTTTCATTCGTATAATATTTTCGGACAACATACACACAAATCGACCTAGTCCCACGGTAAGCTCAATTAAGGCTTGTGATGTGGGTACTAGGCGACGATATATATAATAGATAGATAAATATAGATACATAAATAGACAGCCATGACCAAGGAACAAATATTTGTGATAAATACATACACAAATAATGCCCTCGCCGGGATTCGAACCCGGAACCTCCAGCTTCGTAGGCAGGATCACTACCCACTAGGCTACGGAGGCTGACATATAATAAAGGTTGCAATACACTTGTTCATTCATTCAAAATAATCATTCTTTTAATAACTCAATAACAGTAAAGGTGCATGCAGACCAAAAGAGCATTCGCTGTTTTATTCCCCTACTCTACGAAATTCGATCGTTACACGAAACGTGATTCGTTAATTTCGTAGAGTGGGGGATACAACAGCGAATGCTCTTTTGGTCTGCATGCACCTTAAGAGTTACGATACTAGTTTCTTAGAGAATTTGATTATTATGGACCTAAATAAGCTTCCCTATGTTAGTCCGCTGCTGGACGTAGGCCTCTCCTATTAACTATGCGTATACACGTAGACGGAGGTAAATGCCCATAATCGCTACGCTGGGCAAGCGGATTGGCGATCGCAGTAATGTTCCACTATGATGACGCTGCTGCCCATCATCAATCTTGTACAATGGTCAGTGACACTTAAGTCCCTTAGTCGACTCTTACGACACCCGCAGGAGGAGTTGGGGTGGTGACAAATTTATTCTTACTGCCGTCACCACACGGCAACCTTCCCTTTAAATCATTAAAGACACGGTGTATAGGTACTACAGCAGAATTGCATCGCAAAATTGAGTTAAGATAATCCGTCTACACCTAGTGTTTGACAAGATGAACGGCGAACGTTTCATGCCTTAGTATGAAGATGTAAGTACGTACGTACCAATATTTAAAATAGATGGTATCACTCACGAAAACATGCGGACTTGTCAAAAATAACCTGTGATATGAATACCAACCAAAGCACGCATCTTCGTAAATGAAACATGATTATTCTCTTTGTTATCCTTAGTTAGCTATTCTTTTCATTTACTCTAAGGTTAGCTGGACAAGATCCCTCAGAGAAAGATAGGCTCACCTGTTTGCTTATATTTAAAATTGAATTGCAACTCAATATTGTGTACCTACATATAATTCTCGCTACAAATATATGGTACTACTACAAATATATTCTACTACTTATCTCTATTGTAACCACGGAGTTGAGATTGACTGTTTCCTGAAAAAAAAAATTGGTTGTTCTAAAATCTTGTTTGAATTGATAATCCATCTTGACTCCACATGAGCTTATCAAGATCTTAATCGCGGAAGCTAAGCGAACTTTGTTAAATTATCTTGAATCCATCTACTGAGTTTTATGGTGGTTTAATTATTTATTTTAGCTAAGATCTAATTTAATTTAAGAATGAAACGATATTGTATTAACTAACTATGGGATCTACCAAGATCTTGCATAGGGTGAAACTTCGTCATATTAAATATATGTGCATATTATTTTAACCAAGATCTTGATGAGTTGAAGTAAATAACGCTGACCAATCCAAATACAGACATAGTTCTATCTAACAAGATCTTGCATATAATATATATTCATGAAAGTTCATCAAATTAAATTTATGAGCATATTGTTTCAGCTAAGATCTTAATAAGGTAGAGCACACAGCGTTGTTTAAAACAACTGCGCTCTTATTCAATGTAGATATGGACACTAATATAAAAAAAACTATATTTATTTACTTTTCTACTCCCGTACTTTTATTGGTAATTTATAGGGTCGTGAACACACCTTTAAGTCCCTACCTTAAAGATGTCAAGATCAAGTCTATAATTCCATATAAACGCATTCGGGCATACACGCAGTGCGTTTTTGGGATTTTAAGGCACCTCGTTTATACAAGCCGTAATGAAATACATAGAGGAGCTTTCTTTTTTAATTTTGACGTCTCCCGCCCGACCTTGATTATTAATAAAATTGTGTTTAACCAAGAATATTTCTCCAATTTACAATTTTATTTGAAAATAAGTGTGTGGTCGTAGAAAAAGTATTGTATGCAACATTGTTTAACTGAGTCAAATAAAATAAGTAAAAAAAGTTTTAAGTTAAACGGTTTTTATTGCACCAAAAACTAGAAAATAAAAATTTGTTGTGACTAACCGTAGATGCTGCTTTCTGTAGATTAGTCACGTGAAACTATTATCACTGTAGTCTTCCCAAGTCGGATGCTGAAAACCACGTTTAGCCTCTATGTCAGTGGATTAAGCGTTAATCGGAAACTTTTACCAAACTGAAATAAAAACGTGGGGCGTACGCAATTGTGTTTAAGTCACTATAGTTATTTAAGAACACACATAAAAATCAAGACAGCAATAGTGTAATAAGTTTTGTTCTGGCCTAGATATAAGTAATTTATCTCTGTAGAAGTGTTGGAACAGATGGATGATTAATTGCAAAATTTAAGCTACAATTACATATTTTGAACTAAACTTGTATGTTTCTTTATAATAACGCCCCACGTTTTTATTTAAGTTTGGTAAAAGTTTCCGATTAGGTAACGCTTAATCCACTGACATAGAGGCTAAACGCGGTTTTCAGGATCCGACTTGGGAAGACTACAGTGATAATAGTTTCACGTGACTAATCCACAGAAAGCAGCATCTACGGTTAGTCACAACAAATTTTTATTTTCTAGTTTTTGGTGCAATAAAAACCGTTTAACTTAAAACTTTTTTTACTTATTTTATTTTCAAGTTTTTAGTGCAATTGATAAGTTAATTTCCGATACTATACCTACTTATTCTAGATCAAAGATGTTGTTTGTAATATGCAATGAAATTATGCATGCTAGCGTTTAACTCTCGCGCTTTAATCATTTTATGTGTAACGAGAGGGGAATCCCTGCAGAATAGATATTTTTAGCTATCCGACACTAAAAAAAATGTTAGCTTGACGGCCCGAAGTGTCTCAAATGGACGTGTTATTCAAACAATACCTTAGCTAACAGAAATCTGACAATAAGAAATATATCAATCAATTTGGTTTATTGAGAAAATCAAGTTTAAATATTTATATTGTACACATTACACAAGTCGAATTTCGAGAATAAAATATAAACCCATACTGTCAGTCGACCATCAGTTGGAGGGCCGCAAGCCCGACGGCTCGCCTCACGCGAACCACTCACGCTGCCAGCCTGCCACTCTATCAGCTGGAGGGCCGAAGGCCCGACGGCTCGCCCTACGCTACGCAATCCACTCACTCTGTCACTCTATCAGCTGGAGGGCCGAAGGCCCGACGGCTCGCTCTACGCTACGTGATCCACTTACTCTGTCACTCTATCAGCTGGAGGGCCGAAGGCTCGCCCTACGCTACGCGATCCACTCACTCTATCACTCTATAAGCTGGAGGGCCGCAGGCTCGACGGCTCGCCCTACGCTACGCGATCCACTCACTCTGTCACTCTATCAGCTGGAGGGCCGAAGGCCCGACGGCTCGCCCTACGCTACGCGATCCACTCACTCTGTCACTCTATCAGCTGGAGGGCCGAAGGCCCGACGGCTCGCCCTACGCTACGCGATCCACTCACTCTGTCACTCTATCAGCTGGAGGGCCGCAGGCTCGACGGCTCGCCCTACGCTACGCGATCCACTCACTCTGTCCCTCCATCAGCTGGAGGGCCGAAGGCCCGACGGCTCGCCCTACGCTACGCGATCCACTCACTCTGTCAATCTATCAGCTGGAGGGCCGAAGGCCCGACGGCTATCCCTACGCTACGCGATCCACTCACTCCGTCACTCTATCAGCTGGAGGGCCGCAGGCCCGACGGCTCGCCCTACGCTACGCGATCCACTCACTCTGTCACTCTATCAGCTGGAGGGCCGAAGGCCCGACGGCTCGCCCTACGCGATACACTCACGCTGTCACTCTATCAGCTGGAGGGCCGCAGGCCCAACGGCTTGCCCTACGCGAACCACTTACGCTGTCACTCTATCAGATGGAGGGCCGAAGGCCCGACGGCTCGCCCTACGCTACGCGATCCACTCACGCTGTCACTCTATCAGCTGAAGGGCCGCAGGCCCGATGGCTCGCCCTACGCGATCCACTTACGCTGTCAATCTATCAGCTGGAGGGCCGCAGGCCCGACGGCTCGCCCTACGCAATCCACTCACGCTGTCACTCTATCAGCTGGAGGGCCGTAGGCCCGACGGCTCGCCCTACGCCATCCACTCACGCTGTCACTCTATCAGCTGGAGGGCCGCAGGCCCGACGGCTCGCCCTACGCGATCCACTCATCCTGTCACTCTATCAGCTGGAGGGCCGCAGGCCCGCCGGCCTGCCCTATGCGTACCACTTACGCTGTCACTCTATCAGATGGAGGGCCGAAGGCCCGACGGCTCGCCCTACGCTACGCGATTCACTCACGCTGTCACTCTATCAGCTGAAGGGCCGCAGGCCCGATGGCTCGCCCTACGCTACGTGATCCACTCACGCGGTCATTCTATCAGCTGGAGGGCCGCAGGCCCGACGGCTCGCCCTACGCGATCCACTCACGCTGTCACTCTTTCAGCTGGAGGGCCGCAGGCCCGACGGCTCGCCCTACGCGATCCACTCACGCTGACAGTCTATCGGCCGGAGGGCCGCAGGAAGTGGCAGTGGGCTCGTTGCGCGTGGAACCGATAGCCGTTGGGGCGGTAAGGTTCTCGAGTGGCGGTCACGTACCGGAAGGCGTAGCGTGGGTAGGCCCTCCACAAGGTGGACTCATGACCTGTTGAAAGTCGCTGGATGCGGGTGGCACAGGGCCGGTCCTTGTGGCAATCTTTGGGGTAGGCCTATATTCACCAGTGAACGTCTTTCGGCTGATATGATGATGATGATGATGATAATTAAATCCGTATGTTTCTACCAAATATCTAAAGCAGTACTTCAAAATCTACATATCGCTAAACCTAGCCGTTGTGGCAGGCAGTAACATAGAGTATCAGATTTGAGGAGTTGGACGTTAGTATTAAATTCGCATGTTTGAACTTAATATCTAAAGAACTTCTTTAAGATCATATATCGATAAAAGATAACCGCAAGGTTGGTTACTGTAGGCAGTTCTGCAGCATCAGGAGTGAGGAGTTGGAAGTCAAGATCAGGCTGTTAGTATTTGATTATGTCAAACATGCTATACTTTCATTTTCACGTGTCTAACACTCTCGGTTAAGGTAAGCAGTACGTCTGCAGCATCAGGCTTTGAGGATACAAGGATACAAATATTATAATATTGCATTGTCATGGAGACTTGATAAGAGTTCCAAATTTTATTGATTTCGGTGCAGAAGAAGTGGTCGAAAAATTGATCACAAGATTTGAAGCATCGACGACAGTTGATACGCGGTGAAGTTAATAAAAACCGTTTAAAAATGCTCGTGGCGTCTTCAATAACAATTTTCGGCTTCGCCTCAAATTGTTACCCACGCCACTCACCTTTTTTGACCTCTCTTAAACAAGAGTTGCATCAAATACTATTAGCGAAGATCTTGTTTAATTTAATTTACACGACTGCCAAAAGGAGAGTATATGTGTTCAGCCCCTATGTATGTTTCATATTTTCTTTAAACGCGCAGATCTTCGCGACCACTTAACCGTTTTTAATAGTGTAAGGTATCATTAGAATCCTCGTGACGTCGCGGGTAACATAGGATATGTGACGTCACGTTAAAAATAATATGGCGGCCTAGAAATTCAATATTATCTAACCAAAAAAATAAAATATGAAAGAAACCTATCGAATTTGGTATCAAAATGAAGAGCTTCAAACAACGATTACGAATATGTACATAACTTATATGTGTTTAACTTATTCAAGAAGAGTGAGATTCATTAAAATGCAATCAAATCACAAAGAATAGTATGTGATCCAAACGCCATGATTTGGGTATCAAATTAAAGCATTTTATATGCAGATTATAAATACATATACAAGTTATATGTTTCAGTATGTGTAAGAAGAGAAAACTCGAAATGTTCTACATCGCGGTGTTGAAATTTTTCTTTGATATCTAAGCCGTGACAGAACTGTCACCGCTGACACGGGCCTTAGTGTGTATGAAACAGATACATCGTATATAAGTGTTTGTGGTCGAGTGGTACAACGCACGGCTGCTACGCAGCGGTCGTGGGTTCAATCCCCAGCTTGTGCCGATGAGTTTTTCGAAAAACTTATGTACATCATCATTTGATATTATCACAAGTGCTTTACGGTGAAGGAAAACATCATGAGGTAACCTGTTTGTGAGTTCCCAACAAGTATTGGGCCAGGGTTGGGACCACGCAAAACAGGCACGTTAGATTTCGAGTTGCGGAAAATAGCTATAACACAATATTGAATAAAAATGGTAATAACATGTACCTATGTAAATAGTTTGCGAGATACCGAGACATTTAACCACATATGTATGCTTAATACATGATTGGTAGGTACGTCAGTTTGTCACCGCGCGCGAGATAGATTTTCCATCTTTTTTACTAACTATAAGAGGGATGAATAGTCTATTTTGTAGCGGCACTAATCATGTGCTAATGCCATGTATACGTACCTCACTAATATCGAGGATTTCTAGATATGATTTGAATATCAGGCGAATGTAGGTAGCAATTTTGTTTATCCACAATTGCTGTTGTTATTGTGTGTTGTTAGGTAACAACACACAATAACAACAGCAATTGTGGATAAACAAAATTGCTATACGTACCAAACAAAAAAAAAAAACATACAAGCGCATCAAAATTAAAACATGAAATATGTTAAAAAATAAATTGCATTTAGGCCCTTTTTTGCCTACGGCCCTTCGGTAATACGCAGACGTTCGCATTTTCTCGAAAATAATCTGCGGCCCTGAGATCCGTTTTAAAGCTACATTTTTACATTGTATCGCGAAGGAGCGCTGGGCTCTGGTAGCGTGGTCTTCGGTCTCGTAAGCCGGCGCCCCTCTGGAGGACACTTCGAGCTACCAGTCGTACGCGGAGTACGGTCTACAACTTTCGCAAATTGTGGAAACGATCGTCGGGCCTGCAGCTCTCCGATTCGTTTTTATGCTACACTATTCCATCACGTGCCCTGATAGCGCTGGGCTCTGGCTTCGATTGTTAAGATAGTTAAGAAGGACGGTTGTACCGCGTGGACTCGCCCGTCGGGCTTCCAGTCCTCGGGCCTCGCGCCGAGCGCACCCCGATAATGACGCTCCAAGTATTTGGCATAAAGCGGAGCTGAGCTTATTTAGATGCTGGGGTAGTTGAAAAAGCTTGGTAGCTTATTTTTCTCGCAGCTCCGTCTTTGGCCTTTCTTTAAATTTCTTACAAGTGTCATGCTAGGGCACTCTTAGTAAAAGTCCACTACTGCAATTTGAAATTAGGGGATGGCTGTTATTAGACATTGATCTCTTTAATCATCCACAAGAAAAAATCGAAAGCAATAAAGTTTGTGAAAACTAGGTACTACAAGCAATCCTACAAGAACTGGGCTTTAATACCAAATAAGAATCTAAGCCCATTTCTTTTTCATCGTTGACTTTACGTTACAGAATAAAAAAATCCGTAAAAAATTTGAAATCGCCCGACACACAATTTTCAAATGGCCCGAAATCCTAAAGTACAGGTGTTAACCGTATAAGTTATACCCCAAAAAATAATAAAGAGTTATATTTTCAGAAAATAATTGTGTCTATACACTGAGTGATCTTTAAGTGGGTGAAACTCAAAACTTTCAGTGTGACCTATGTACTTCGATGGGCTATGTACGAGTGACACGCTTGGGCCTTCGAAGTGATGGTCCGGGCCTCCGCGAGCTCTGCTTTCGGCCTCCTACCCTGAAGTTGGCGAGCCCCTTCGGAAGTTCGGACTCGCTTAACATAAATTTACATTAGTTTTGGAAACGTTCCGGCCCTCGCACGGAGTGCCCTACGGCTTCGCCCAAAATACCTGGGATGGGAACTCTTCGGGCCTCCGGAGCGAACGAAGCGCAGGGTCAGCCTTCCAAATTGTATCGAAATTTATAGAATCTTCAAATACACTAAAAGGTTTCAAATAAATTAATTAATAAAAAAAATTAAAAACACGACTGCGGTTTAAAAACGTTCTTAAAAGTAAAAAATAATTCCTTTTTCAGGTTCATTCTTGTGAGCGTATCTGCATATAAGCGCTTGTCTATTACTTACGATATTTTGTTTCGATTGCAGTCGGGGAACCTTTATAATGTTTATATTTTCCGTAATGAAAGGTTCCCCGACTGCAATCGAAACAAGATATCGTAAGTAATAGACAAGCGCTTATATGCAGATACGCTCACAAGAATGAACCTGAAAAAGGAATTATTTTTTACTTTTAAGAACGTTTTTAAACCGCAGTCGTGTTTTTAATTTTTTTTATTAATTTATTTTAATATAACGTTGTTGTATTAACCAATTACGAGAGTCCCATCTACCAAGATCTTGCATATGGTATTCTTGAAAATCCATCATATTAAATTTATGTAGGTACATGTTGTTTAACATTAGGTACCAATATTTTTATTTGGGATCGATAAAAGAGTCTAAAACAAGTTTAGCTAACTCAAAAGCCTGTTACTTGTAATACAAGTGGAAGTCTTTTTTAACACTATAAAGAAGATAAAGAATTACACTAGGTACAAGCTTTTGAGAAATACAAGTTGTGCTTTAATTTTCAATTTGCCGGCAAACAAAAATCTGTTGACATTTGACAGTAATCCTATCATGAAGGATTGTGTACACCCTAACCTTTTCAAAAAGCCATAAAAAATCAATGAGTAAAATAAATAAGAGGCGTTGATGCGCGATAATCGTAGCGAATTTCAACCAATGATTTTCATAGTTAACCTGCATTGCATGATGAACAGGATCGCGTCATCATTGGGCTAAAAGGTTTACCTGTCGTTCAGTTACATACTTTATATTTATTTACATATATTATATCGTCGCTTGGTATCCACAATACAAGCCTTAAAAATTGAGCTTACCGTGAGATAGATTTATATGAGAATGTCGCCTGATATTTATTTATCGATGTATATTATATCGACCAGACTTGCACATGCACAATAATGCCATCTACTCCGTGAAGATGGTATTTGCAATAGTGCCTAAATATCGAGTGCTCAGTAATTGCAATTTTAGATGGTAAATGGGTCAAAATTATTTTCTTTGTCTTATTTTGTGTCCCTAAAAAACGTGACGCAGTGGTGGTTTTTGTAAGAGATGATGTTTTGTTTTCAATTTCTGATGTATGGATTAAAATCTATAGCGTGAAAAAGAAATACATGTGCACCGGTTTTTTATTTATTATATACTGAGTGTAAACAGCAAGTAACAGCGTGACAGAGTGGTATGAAACAAGACAACGAAAATATTTTTGACCCAAATATCTAGGGATACTAATAATTTATTAATTCTATTACACAGAAGGAAAAGTCGTATCGAGCTGATGAGGATATCAGCGGCTGTGATGGGAATAGAGTTTTCATACGCCGGCGAAACTGCGTTCGTCTCCCCGACTCTCATTCAGATTGGGGTGCCTCACCAACAGATGACGCTGGTGTGGGCGTTGTCCCCACTTGTGGGCTTCTTCATGACCCCATTGCTGGGCTCCATCAGTGATAGGTGCGGCTCGCGGTTTGGGAGAAGAAGACCATTTATTGTTATGATGTCCATTGGCGTGTTCTTAGGTAAAGCCTGATATAATTATGTATGGTGTGTATGTGTATTTTAAGAAAGCATTAAAATAAGTCCAAAAATTACAAGACGATCAGAAAATAGGAACCAAGGTGTCAGTAGTCGTAGGATTAAATCGTTCAGTCAGCGTCCGTAACCTACTTAGTTGGTAACGATGCTGGAGGCCCAGGTTCGAATTTCGATGAAGCCATTGTGTAGGTTTTACAAATTCTCAATTCAATTTATTTCTCGGTCATAGTGTTGTTTTTTTAGGTAGGTATATAATTGTATTATACCACAAGCCTTAATTGAGTTTACAACGAAACTAGATTGATTTGTTGATATTATTATTTTTATCATAGCTTTTCAGCTCCTCACACATGTAGGTAGCTAATATGCATTGTACTTAACGAAACCCGATAAACATAGGTACTTTAATTTAGAATGGAAAAAAGTGAGCACATTACATGATCTAGGTGTGCGATATCATGTTGCTGAAAAGTAAAAAAAGAAGTTGTTTGATTGTGCCCTCTTTAGCCATTTTTACATACATCAATTCAATCGTTTCCAGGGTTAATTCTAGTGCCAAACGGGGAAGCCATAGGATACGCGCTCGGGGACGAGAGGCCAGCCAACCGCACCGAGACGCCCTCGGTCCTCGGCCCCCGGAGTTCTATCCTGGACTCCACTGAGACCAATTATCACCCGTGGGGCGTGCTGTTCACGGTGCTTGGAACAATCTTGTTGGATTTTAATGCTGATGCTTGTCAAAGTCCCGCGAGGGCTTACTTGCTTGATGTTACTGTGCCAGGTACGTCTTAATAAACATAATTACACGTAAAATGATCAAAATAAAATGTATCTGTTTGGCCCAATAGTTGACTAGTTAGAAGGCATTCTCGCTTTAAGTGGGTCAATCACTTTTTTATGTCACTCGTTGCCATGGTTATGTTCTCCTGAGTCACCCTTAAAATCACAGTTTAGCAGCATTCAAATAGACAAAAATTTGAATTTTTTGACAGTTATATGGCCTTTCCAAGGTGGGTCATCCACTCATCATGATAGTAGAGTGTGCATGATACTTTCGTCTAAGAAACTATCCCACTGTTGTCCCCTGGGTGATGTGACAGAATAAAAACAAACAAAAAGTGATTGACCCAAGTACGTCATTTTCTGTTTTGTGCAATAAAGTTTAAATAAATAAATAAATCAAATTGGGAAAATTGTGATTCATGGTACTTATTTATAGTGGATGTTTTTTTTTGTTATATTATATAACGTTATCAATCAGAGTGTAACGAAGACAATATTATAGAACAATACTTTGTTTATCTTTTGCTGCCTTTAGGCAACTCCTTAGCTCAAAGGTTTTTTAACTGGAATTTACATGTTAATACCTCACAATACACAGTAACTAGAACAGTAGTTTGTGTACCTGTACAATGAAGAATTTACATAGGTACATACATAATGTCAAAGAAATAAATATACTTAATGTTTTATAATATTATGTAATACAAATGTGGATGCATCATAAAGATACGAAATTCCAAATGGACAAAGTATTGGTCAAAATTGAATCGATGAAATCAGTATATCAGTAAGTGTAAGTACCAGACATACATAGAAGTCGAAAGTGGTAACAACGTCAATTGACTAGGGACTTCCTTCTGGTATTAAATTAATGGACAAGTGAATACTCATTTCGAAATGACATTTCATATTAGCTGATATTTTGAGCGGATAAAGAGAATATAACTAAAATATACTAATTACTACGCAGCAATGTAATCTATGATTTGTTTTAGGATTTATAAAAATCGATTAAAAATCAACTTTGACAACAAACTATGTTTTCATATAGGATCAATTTCCATGCGAAGTAAGCTTAGCTTAGTTCTCGACTGCTTTACAACTAAGCCTAATTTAGATAAATTTATCTCGAAGTCATATCATAACGTTACTTCTGTCATAAGAAATAATAACTTATCGATAAAATAATATCTAGTGGAAAGTGGAAGTCCCTAGAACTAAACTTTTGTTCGTGCCACCGTGACTTCTAATACAAGTTGATAAACGAATACGAAACAAACATGCTTTCTTTATTAGGTAGATACTTTTATAGTGTATGAGTAAACCAGGAAACGGTATAAATAAAATGACTAGTTAAGTCACTAGGTACTCTATATCAATTATTGTACAGTCGAGGAAATTTAATGTTCAGCACTTTGCGGTTCAAGTTAAAAATTGGTTGTTTTGATGTACTGAACACGTCCAACGTAAAGTGAGCCATAAACTGCTAAACATTCAATTTCCTCGACTGTACGTGGTAGGTCCCATAATGACTTGGCCTAAGCAATATTTTGCAATGCGAGGGAAATAAAACTATGATTACTTTTCAATATAGTCTCCTTTAATATCAACACATTTTTGAGATCGTTGAATTAGCATCTCTATCCCTTTGTAAAAGTATGCCGAAGTTTTGTCTTCAAAATGGTCTAAAACGGCCGCCTCCAACTCTTCATCAGTAGAAAATTTTTTTCCTCGTAGGTCCCGCTTCAGATTTGGGAACAAAAAGTAGTCGCTGGGGGCCATGTCCGGACTATACGGGGGATGGTTGACTTCGGTGAACCCACACTCGCGAACTGCAGCCTTGGCCACGGCGGCTGTGTGTACCGGAGCATTGTCGTGTAGCAGCAAGATGCCTTTGGCGAGCTTACCTCGTCTCTTTTCCTTTATGGCGGCCCGCAATTTGTGAATCAAAGAAGCGTAGTATTCGCCATTTATAACGGTATTACGCTCTTTGAAATCGACCATCAGGATACCATGGCAATCCCAAAATATCGTGCACATGAGCTTTTTGTTAGACTGCTGCACCTTTGCCTTAGTAGGCGGCTTTTCGTTTTTAAAACGCCACTCCATCGACTCGCGTTTGCTTTCGGGATCATAATAGAGCACCATTGTTTCGTCTCCGGTCACCAATCGTTCAATTATGGTTTTGGGATTTTCGCCACAGAGGTCCAAAAAGTCAGAAGCACATTTCACTCGTTCATCTTTTTGGACCGCTGACAGAAGTTTGGGTACCCACCTTGCACTGACCTTACTCATATGAAGATGGTCATGGATTATACGATGAACGGTGCTCTTCGAAAGTCCTAGCCTTGCTGCTATTTCCCTGATCTTTAGTCGGCGGTCACTTAAAACTTCTTCTTTGACGCTGGTGACATTCTCAGGGGTGAGGACTTCCACAGGTCTTCCAGAATGCCCCAGGTCTTCGACAGCTTCCCGACCATTACGAAACTCATTCACCCAATTTTTTACTGTGCTATAGGAAGGAGAGGAGTGGCCGTACACTTTATCCAAACGATCTTTTATTTGAGCTGGAGTTAACCCTTCTTTAAACAGGAACTTTATAACACTTCGGTACTCAATTTTGGACATTCTCAAATATCTTCCGACAAGCTTCACTTATATGGCTCTAAACCTGAAAATAAAGCTGATATGTTGACGTTTGTTGGGATAAGAATACGTGATTAGACGTGCTATCTAGCGGTATATAATATGTCATGACTCGTAGTCTAGAAGTGGGTCAGGCCAGATCATTATGGGACAACCTGGTAGGTACACCGCGAGAAGGCATAGTAGAAAAAATATAGATAAAGTAGGCATTGCGAAAATAAATTTTACTACTCCCGTACTTTTATTTGTCATTTACAGGGTCGTGAATTACAGATGTCAAGACAAGTCTATATTGTCTATTCCCTATGTTATGTTGTACTAAATTAGCTACATGTATCAAAATGTCTTATTATTTGATGTCAACCTGTTATATGTGCCTAACGGCAATCTATTTGTTCCTATCTAATTTAGTTTAGTTGATTCACTCCTTATCTGCCCTGGATTTTCCGCTTCAGTTTCTTATTCACGGAAAGCAACCTTATAATAACACTTGCGTTGGATAGGCAGTGCTTAAAATAGCCCACTCGATACATAACGTTGTAGATAAAAGCGGATTACTCACGAGTCAGCAGTGCCACTGACACTGGTTATAGTTAGTTATTTACTTCGGCATATCTCCACCTAATTCTATGTATAAAGCATCCGTATAGTACGTATAGTTTAACTGGATTACCGATCACCATCAGAGTTGGGCAAAAAGTAATATTATTACTCCTTCCGATTACTTTTTTTAATATTTATTACAAAGTACACATAAAAATGTAATTTATAGAAGTAATCATTAATCATATTACTTTTTGCCCAACTATGTCGGTCACATTGGTTCACTATGTTTTAATAGTCAAACTATTGTGAAAGGTTGCTTCTGTGGTCAAGAACTAAACTGACATAACCGAAAATGAAGATAATAATATTAGGAGTCAAATCTTGAACAGTTTTATACAAACATAAGAATGATAATTAAAATGAATTCATCCTAATATTTCAGTAATATTTGAATTATGATTTGTCAATAGGTAATTATAAATTGATTAAAGTAGAAATTACGAGTGTACGACTGCATTTGGTTTACTATCATATCTGATAAGAATAATGAAATTTAATACTGGGTAACTATTGCCGGTAGGTACTAATGGTATCGACAAAATTGAATCCTTCATATCTAATCCACCATAGAATCTTGGGTCCGTTTCACGCAAACTTGTATTGAAAGTGGAACTAGCTTTTTAACATAATTAATAATTAGATAAAGATTCCCGCTTGTATTACAAAATACAACCTTACGTACGGCGGCGATATTGCCAGAGTAAGTCCCGATAAATACTTTTGACCCACAATGTAGAATGTAGGTAGGTATTATAAAACCGGAATCAGAATTCGAAAGTACCTACTGTAGACACAACAAATGACACAACATTTACTAAGAAAAGAGTTGTTTATAGATGTAGTGAGTGATTCATTAAACTATTGTCTGTAAGTAAAGACTTATCTTTGCACTTAAACTATGAATTAAATGAATATAACTGTGAATATATCCTAGATTGAAGATAGACTGTTGTGTCAACAGTACTTTCGAATCCAATTCTAATCGCGGTTTGATAATACTTGCACGATAAATATCAAAAGATATACAGCTCAAAACTCGGTCCTAGCTGTAATAAAATAAGTGTGCTTTACCATGAATTGTCGCCACGTTAATGATGCGAACTTACTTTCTATTAATCTCGCTGATTACTCCCATATTGGTGCGAGTGACCCGCAATGTTATTCACTAAGGGAACCGCCTTGCTGTCAGCGCTGCGGCAGCGTTGAGCCTAAAAATGGTATTCCCTAATGTACTTTAAACGACACTAGTGCTCGGCGACGAATGCGGCGTGAGCTGGAACTACACTGCGTCGAGAGTTTGACGTTTAATGTACGAACTTCTTATTCTCTAACGAAAAACAGCGACGAACTCGCCCACAACCTCGCACACAGCCTCGATTTCTAATGTCAAATAAAATAGCTAGGATTTTAGACAAGGCTGTCTCGACGTCGAGCTCGTTGACGAACGCAGCGTCGCCGTCGAATGTGTGAATAAGAGAATAGCATTGCCGGATAAAACGAAAATCCGCGCCAATAACGCGGCGGTAGCTCATGATTCATGATACGGCTACAGTAGCCCTACCATGAGATGTGTGTAGCTGTAGCTACCTTATTAACGCGCGTTTACATAATTTACATTCCATCCATCCCGCTCGTGCCAATACGCGAGTACGACCAGCAGTGTTATTCACTAAGGAACCAACGCTGCGGCAGCGTCGAGCCTAAAAATGGTATTCACTAATGTACCTTAAGCGACACTAGTGCTCGGCGACGAATGCGGCGTGAGCTGGAACTACACTGCGTCGAGAGTTACCGCCTACAGTTCGACGACGAGCTGTTCTATGATAGTGAATACCGTTTTTCGCAGCGCTGCGCTCTACGTCGAAGTGAAGGCTGACTCGTCGTCGAGCTCGTTGACGAATGCAGCGTCGAATGTGAGAATAGCATAGCAGTAGCGGCATGTCATGGCAGAGGTATCAGTATCAGTTCCATGACTTTGCATGTATCGGTAACGTTAGGTTTTCCTCGATACGTAAATGAGGCCATCGCGCTCGCTCCAATATATCAGTGCGAGCGCGATAGAATGCATTACGTGTCGAGTAAAACCTAAATTATCCTTTACTTTCCAACTCATGGTACGGCTACAGGCTTCGTCTCCGTAAATTACTTGCGTGATTACTCTTTGAACAATTTGTCCCCAAACTCATTACCATCCTTCACCTACTTTGATTATTACAATTAATTTTAATTCAATATTTGCTCAGGCGAAGCGTCATAGCATGTGATTTTGTTATTCAGTACTTCAGGCGCGACGAAAAGTATACACAATTTTACATGTAGAAACGACGATATCTTACTTCTGAAACTAATGTCCATACGTCTTTCTTAAAAGCGGTTGAGGTTTTATAATCGCTTATCTGTTCTGTCTGTCTGTGATTGATTTATCTAGACAACTTTTTCACAAGGCTTAAAATTAAAAACATTTGCTTGTACTATCGCCATCAGATATATTTGAACGTCAGATAGTCACAAATATCTGAACAGCGCTTTCGTTACCTATCATCAGTCAACTCATAAGAGTATGTTAATGTAATCTTCTATAATATTTTCAACCATACTCGTATTGGATGTTATTGACTTCTATATAACTCGTTGGAATTGGAATATTGTCTGGTATATACTTTAATAGTAATATGTATTTTTTTTGTTTTTGACAAGACATTACACGTACACTACGTACAGTCAATCAATTACAACCCTAGGCCACTTCAAAAGGAACCTTCAAAGTACCGTGGCTAGGGCTGGGGATTAAATTGGTTGAGTGTACATACATTGTCAATGGAGTGGTTACGTGGTTAGTAAATATCATGTGGAGAGAACGAGCTTAATGCCCTAGGTAACACTATTTTCCTGTCTCTTACCACTTATGCACATCTCTTATTAGTCTTATTATACAAAAATCTGCGAGCTAAATGTTTTCCTGTGGTAACATAAATTTCGAAGGAGATTGGGGTTCCCAGAATAAAATGTTTAACTACATATATAGTAATAAATTGGTATTCGAAAATTTACATAATCGTAAAGGTTGGTAATAAAGGCATAATTCAAATTCAAACAAGTGCTACATATTTACTTGTATGTGGAAACAAAATACTGACTTAAAATACTAAATAATTCCTAGTCACACATATACTTATCTGATCAAATCACATATTAATATGTCACCACTGGTTACTAAAAAGAGTTATGTTTAAATAAGAAAGTTTATTATTTTATTACTTTGGATTTACGTAGATGCGAAGTAAATATTAAGCAGGTCCAAATATTTAATGTACCTAACTAATATCTGATAATTTTATTTAATCTACTGGCAGTTCATTTCAAATTCATGTGATGTCACTTTATATTTAGATACTTAGTTTAGGTATAGACAGGAGAATATCATTTTTATACAATTTCCTAAACCTATTAAGATATTTGTTATGCTTTCCCGAGTAGGTATCTTAATCCCAAACGAAAAAGAAATATTTTACTGCTTTAGATGAACTGCTGAACTAGGACATCAGAGAAAAGGTATTTAAAAGATATATAATAAAAATCTCTGTACCGACAGTTTTGTTTACCTAATCATTAAATAAACAAAGATACTCGTCTGTAGGTACAATAAATAAATATGATGGCACATTCTTAAATATAAAATCGACCTAGTACCAGCAATATCGACCTTAGCTCTATTAAAGTTTAAGTTTTTACGCTAACATGGTCATTCATATTATTACTTAGTATGACTTAAAACGGTATAATTTACCATATAAATTGAAATATCGGGTGCTCAATAATTTAAATTTATATAGTAAATATTCTATTAAAATGTGTGTTTTAGGTAATAAGCGACGATATTAATAATAAAGAAATACGTTAATATTTACATAGAAATCCATGACATGTAATTTTACATTTCTGATGAAAATACACAAAGAGATGCCGTCTCCGGTCTTCGAACCTGGGACGTCCATCTTCGCAGTCGTGTTTTAACCTGTATCATGTTTTGTTCGACAGAGGACCACGCGAAGGGACTTAGCACGTTCACAATCATGGCTGGCTTAGGAGGCTTCATGGGCTACGCCCTCGGCGGCATTAACTGGGATGAAACACGATTAGGTAATGCGATACTACCAAAAGGTACTCCGGCCTTTTTGCCTTCTATGCATTGATTAACTCATATAAATGAACTAATATTTTCCTTTCGTAAGTACAATCTTACTTACCGGAAACTTGAAACTGCATTTGTAGTACTAAAATTAACATTCGTAAGGTTGAACCTCATGTCTTTACAGTTTGGTTTACTATTAGTCAAATTATGATAGTCGAAAAAACACACGATGTCAATATCATAATTGTACAATAAATATTGTAAACGCACAATACCACTTCATATTCAATTCCAAGGCAATTTACCTGTAAGTAGTGTTGACAGTTCAAATGAGTAACTTTCTCTTTACGGTAAAATCAATCCATTCCTATTACCAGTGAGGTCTTGAGACTCAGAATAGGTCTCTTTGATACGTAAGTAATTCAAGTTTCAGAAGGGTGAAATTACGTGAACTACTACTACGAACCTACTACTAGATATATCTTATAGCGCTACAACTTCTGAAACATGAATTAGTTTCTGAAAACATACTTTGGGAAGCCTATTTTGTTTTCCACAACCTCACTAATAACGGACATGTAGTTATTTTCTGGAATCTTATGTCTTTAGTTAACTTGTAAATGCTAAAATACCTACTGAAAGTACTCAAAAAGATGGGATGAATACAAATACATAAACCTTAAACTTTTTAGGGGAACTATTTGGAGGCCACGTACGAGCCGTATTCTCTCTCATCGCCGTGATTTTCGTGGGCTGCATTTCTGCGACCGTCATGAGCTTCAAGGAGATTCCTCTGGGAGCGATTCAGGAGGAAGCAGAATTCAGGATGTTGGCCGAGACGGAGAGAGCACAAGAGATTCTCGATCCTGGAGACGAACAATCCGTGAAAAGTTTGAAGAGAGATAATGCGACTTATGGATCATTGAATCAACCTGCTGAGGGTGATGAGCAGGTACTTACCTATTCCTTTACTTTCTCTGAATTGCATCTTGACTCAACAATCCTGACAATGAATTAAAAAACCGGCCAAGTGCGAGTCGGACTCGCGCGCGAAGGGTTCCGTACCATTATCAATTTATTATTTAAAAAATACAGTTAAATCAACCTACCTCAAAAACTATAGGAGATAATTTAATCAAACCAAAAATCGTTGATAGAGTTTATTAATGTGCTTAACATATATTTTTTTTAGAATTTTATATCGCGTAGTTTAAAAAATAGAGAGGGGGGGACACATTTTTCAGACTTTGAGAGCTGGTATCTCGAAAACGATTTGCTTAAATAAAGATAAGATTTATAAACCTTCATATCATTTTCAAAGACCTTTCTATTAATACCCCACACGCTTATATACAACTAAATTTTTTTTTCTATCCCTCAGTTATATGTATGGAGGGCCCCCGCCCCCACCCCAATGGTTTTTTTACAATTTAGTATCATAATCCTGTAGCGGTTCATACAACACATATCCTTACCAAATTTCGTTACTGTAACATTCATAGTTTCCGAGTAAATCAGCTGTGACAGACGGACAGACGGACAGACGGACAGACGGACATGACGAATCTATAAGGGTTCCGTTTTGCCATTTTGGCTACGGAACCCTAAAAAGAACCTTTTTACGGAAAATTTAGCATTATGTCAGTCTTTGAATGAACATTTGATTATTTTTAACTTAAATTTAAATACACAAAACCCAAAAGGTTTTGTGCATTTCACATAACGAAAATTATAAACTAATAAACTATGAGCTTTATAAAACATGGAAGTCGCTCGCCGTACAAAATCGCCTTTCAAAATCAGACCTGACAATTCGGTGACAAGTGTCACCCCCCTCCGATATTACGCACAAAAAATTCTACGTTAACCCACAGATAAAATATATATGTCTATGCGTTAACCAGTATAAACTTAACCCTTAGGTGCATATAGTATCAAAAACGACACGATCGAAATGACACTAAGCAACCGAGTTCTAATTTGCATCGATTGTTTATACAAGCCATTTTAGAAATAAAATGTGCAATACCATAATATACGCACCTAAGGGCTTGTCCATTAATCACGTCATACGATTTTGGCCTGTTTTAGACCCCCCCATCCCCCATGGTGATCTTTGGTGATATTTTCTGGACCCCCACCCCCCCCCCCCCCCTAGCGCATAATGACGTGTAATTTTTTGCCAACTACGAGGTAAATGTTCGCGAAGTTTTAAAACGTGGTGCTTAACGTGTTTTATAAAAAGTAAAGATTGTTTTTACTGGTTATAATGCAGTTCAGCAGATTCGAGTGTAACAAAAAAATACACGTGATTTGTCCGTTGACCCCCGCCCTATGGTGATAATTGGTGATTTTTTCTTGACCCCCCCCCCCCCTAAACAGTATGACGTGATTAATGGACAAGCCCTAAGGGTTAACCCGCTATTTTAAAATGATTGTAATTTGTCAATCAAAGGTTTGATTGGTTACAAGATCGCAGTACACATTGGCCCAAATGTAGGCCAATCTAAGGGATGCTGTTTTCGAACAAGAGGAGCAAAGCGATTTCGCGATCTCGCTCCATGGCAATCCTGTCGACTTAGCGCTAGCGCCGGTGCTTGCCCATGGTTTATAGTACACAACAAAGAATATAATACTCTAACACAACCAATAGTATTTGTACAGATGGCGAAAGAGTTGTGCGAATATAACAAAACGGTGCTTTACATCTGAAATATGTGAACGACACTGTATAGAAGATTCTTTATTTTTAACATGGGTCTCTCTATACGGAATTCCTATAATGTTTAGTACCTATTATCGCATTTATTTATAATTATTATCGAATCTACGTATATTGCAAAATGGTCGTATTATATAATGGGGAATAACCAACATTTGTACAAAAAACCTTCAAAATATATATAATATTTTAGTATTTTACAACAATGATACCTTCATTCATTAAAAACCCTACCAATATAATTATTACGACACCTTACGACTTTGATGCACGTCTTCTGATTTTGCTTAAGTCCGGAATTACACCTGTAAGTTAAGAACCGTAAGTTGTAGAGACGGAGCTATACTAAGGAATGAGAAGCCTCTGAGTGCTTAACTGCTTAACGCAGACTTACTTTAAGTATATCACGCTCATACTAAAAAATATTCAATCAACGCTTAATATAACCAGTAACATGGCTATCTGGCACTTCTGCCAGTAGTGCCAGTTTGCCAGTTGATGCGTACGAAATTACGAAATCCAATCTCTCGGCTTGACATTGATAAGCCTGTAACGTGTCATATAAGGTTTCGCTGTGCCCGGGATACTTATATTTATGTCGTATCCTATTTCGATGCAGGTAAATATGATTGAGAGAATTTGGATTAGCTAGGAACGTTCACTTAACTTAAAAAAGTCTTTGAATGGGACAGATGAAAAGGTCTTAAGTATAGAAAAAAATGCTTTTAATGCTGCGAGGAGAACGGTTCAAAAAGCTTGGTGCGGTAAAACAGGCGTCAGTCTAATTATTATAATGATACAACCTTCGTACCATAGTCAGAAGTGATCTCATAAAGTTGGAAGTCTCGGGTTCAGTTCGCTATGTGAGAATGTCCCTGACTTTTTTTAAATAATTAAAAAACTCAACGTTGTATTTAAGGAATTATTATGAAACTATGTTGCATGTTATTTTCATCATTATTTCGGTTTTACAGATTGGTCCAAGCGTGCCCGGACAAAATAGCCACGGGGAGCACTTGTCCCTGCAGCACTACCTCCGCTCCATCGTGGTGATGCCGCCATCACTCCGGGTGGTGTGTCTCACCAACCTGTTCTGCTGGATGGCCCATGTCTGCTACTCTCTCTACTTCACCGACTTCGTGGGCGAGGCGGTGTTTGGAGGCAACCCTGCTGTAAGTATAATGAAGTAGTTTACGCATTTCGACACGCTGTAAACGGACGATCTTAGAGCAGCCACGGGGAGTCCCTGCGGCACTACCTCCGCTCCATCGTGGTGATGCCACCGTCACTCCGCGTGGTGTGCCTCACCAACCTGTTCTGCTGGATGGCCCATGTCTGCTACTCTCTCTACTTCACCGACTTCGTAGGCGAGGCGGTGTTTGGAGGCAACCCTGCTGTAAGTACAATGAAGTACTTTAAGCATTTCAACACCTTGTACAGGGACGTTCCTAGAGTTTGTGTGTGTGTGGAGTATTTGGTGGTAACCCAGCTGTAAGTGTATCGAAGTACGAATATATATTTCACGATTTACGCTCTAGGAGACGTGGGGATATCTTGAGAAGGTTGTTGTTATTTCTTATGTGATTGTTTCATTTCTTCCTATGGTTTTTTAAATATTGTACCTATTTATATTATCAATGTAAATATAAAATAAAATAAAAAAAAATTTTTAACGCCAAACGGGTCTTAATCGCGTAAACTTACGTTTAAAATATGAGTGATAATCGTGAAGTTTAAATCAATATAATTAGTTCAGAACTTATTCTGTTGGTTCATTTTATATCTCACGATGAAATGTGGTTTCCGAAATCACTGCAACAAGATAAATTTCTAGGTGAAAATGGTTATTGTCTAAAATAAAAATTTTACTCATATCTTATGAAACCTGAAAATAGCAATTTGAATATCCAGTATTAAATGGTAAAAATTTTTAACAATTTTCAAAAGTTATGATTATGATTTATATCATTGAAATAAAAATAAATCTTTCACGTAAGTACTTATAAATATTTTCGTAGCATAGTGAGTTTGCATGTTATATGTAGGTATGTATCGTTGATGTACACAGTCATGTAAAATAACAAGGGAATTATATTGTCAATTTTTGAAGAGTTTGGATGAAAACAATCTATTCGTAGGTAAGCATCTTATCATAGTACACGTAACATTTGTTTCCGTCATAAATCTGCTACATTCGGCTCGGATAATAAGATGGATATTTTTGTCACCGATGTCAGCCGTTATCGTGATTTCCCGAGCTCTACATGGCACGTTTGCATGATTTATTAATGTTGAGATTTTCACATACTTGTATTTTTGTAGCAGATAAAGTTTTGAAAGTAAAATTAATGCACTTGAGATGTCTAGGTTACATGGCGTCACGACGAATGTTTAGCACTATGTGACTTTTCTACAATATTACAAACACAAGCAGCACCTCTTAAATAGCTTAGTACAAAAGATATTTTTTTAATAAATATATATTTACGTCCTTATTCATAGTTTCAGTGGTGAAGAGTTAAAACCGCACGTAGATTTTTTTATTTGCTATTAAGTACTGATTTTTCAATCCACAGTTAACAGTAGCTGTCAAATAAATAAATGTTAGCTCTATCCTTTTTTGACTGATGACCTGAGATAAGGATGGTAACAATTTTAACTACCGGATACTTTTAACCAAGGATTGAAATATCAACCTTTAGTGTAACAATTCAAAGGCGCTCGTTACTGGGCCTACGTAAATAAAGAATACTTTGACTTTGACTTAAGGCGGTTCATACCTACTTATGTACTTTCTAGGCACCAGTTGGCTCCGAGAGCCGTATGCAATACGAGGCCGGAGTGCGCTTCGGCTGTTGGGGCATGGCCATGTACTCGCTGTCCTGTGCCTGTTATTCCACCGTCATCGAGAAACTCATCAAGAGGCTGGGGTGAGTCTACTCAAAGTCATAGACAACGTCATAGTCATAGTCATTTAATTAAAATATTGTAAGTATTACATGTCAACAAGTTTGTAAAAGTACATTCATTATACATCATATCATAAATCATAATGTAGGTAAACGAGTAACTACCACCTACATTGATATCATGGAATGGAAACTAACCCCCTTATTCATAAACGTCTTCTAACTTAGCAAACCACTAAGTATTGTTTGTCCATTTTGTTCTTATCAAAATATCTGTGAAGGCGAAAGGGACAAAGAATACGGCTTGCGGACGTTTATGAATAAGGGGGTTATATTCTGGCCAACCAGCTTGTCAGTAGAAAAAAACGAGAAATTCAAATTATAGGGGCCAAAATGTTGGTTACCAAAAGACAATTTGAATGCCTTTGTCTACTGACAAGATGGTTGGTTAGAGTCAGCCTTGTCAGTATATTCATATGAAGATACAAGGAAATCTTGTCTTTATGGTAAGCGACAAAGTGGGACGTTTTACTAAAAACTAACACATTTGATAAGATAGTTGGCTAGAGTACCTATATTTAAGTACTTCCTGCACTTGCGCAGACTGGATTTCAAGCAAGAATTCAACTAACTTAAGACAAAACCTAGCACGGCAACATAACTTGTTTCGTTATAGACCTACCATAAAACTGACATGATGAAACGGAAGAGATCAAATGGCTGCAGGAATTTTGAGCACACTAGCAACATTAAAAGTCTGCGTTTAAAATTATGCCTGGCTCTTTGTCCCTGCCTTCACAAAGGAAGTGTATTTAGGGTTTAAACAGTACCTAGGTAGGCGTCAGGTAACCCCAGGCACTCAGCGAATGCCCACTGACCCGCGATA
>JALPQI010008180.1:0-44897 GCA_025490895.1 Thaumatotibia leucotreta
AAATGAGTAGACTTTTAAGAAGTCGCAAATCTCTGAAACTATAAGACCTACGGTAATGCATGTTATCTCGTCTTGTTACAAATTCATTCATCTTTGAACGTTACCTGATACATATTGTCAAAAAACGTATGGCTTTTTTTATAAAAATCAGAAACTAAAAATAGACAGTAAATTTCACAGTTTTTCACGTATAACGCAGCTAGCACAACTTTTTTTTGCTTGCAAAATATGGTTTTATACTGCCCTATGGTGTCTAAATAACATACCAAAAATGCAGCTTTACTACATGTTTTGCGAGTTTAATGTACGATTTGACCGTACTAATAGTTTTTTTTAGGTTTGCTCATCTTTGTGATACCTACTATTGTTGTAACTAAAAATACTTAATACTGCTAGCCTAAGCATAGGTACATATTCCTAAGGGAAGGTTATTTCAATACTAACTAAAAGTAAACTTCTCGAGATACCTAGAACGTACGATATTTTCATGACACGCTCGTTTGTAAGTATTGACATGAATGTCCTCTTGAATAAATCTTGTTCATCCTTTTATCTATTTACCATCTCATTTTGTGTGTACAAAAATATGAACGAAAAATCGATCAACCATTTCTTTTGCCAGTTTCACTAATTCAATTTATCATTCATTGAAACAATAATGTTATAAATTAATTTAAATTGACAATTTGACTCTTCCGTCTTGGGTAGTCCTTAAACCTATGATGTAACAATAATTTTTTCCCCTCACTAGCTCGTAAAGTGCTCGTTTATCCTTTAATACGAACGTGTAAAAACGCATATTATTCACTTGTGTGGCAAAGTAATGACCTTGGTTTTGGAATATCAAAACGTAAAATGCTCATGGCAATTGTTCCATATTAATGATAATTAAATAATTTGTTTGAGAATTTAGTGTAAAATACAAACCTTTATATGTATAATAATGATGATTTTAACATATAAATCCTAAAATTCCATAAGTAACAATTGTTTTAGTGAATGATGATAAGATGACTAGGTGCAATCACAAAACGCAGAAAATGTCAACGTCAACATTGTCAAAGAATATATATTTAGGTTATAATCTTTATTTACCGACTCGAACACGCATAAAAATAGTAAACTAAACAACTTTCAGGGTGTTCTGTTATAATTTTGTAAAAATAATGAATGAGAATGATTTAATAATGCATTGGCGTTGGTGTGCAACTACAGGAATGTGTTAAAATCGTGCTGCGTTTACTTTTTCGTGGTAAGTTTACTGCGACAAAATCTTGCATTAAATACATGATGCATTTGGAAAATTACTATCACTAACCCGATGATGATTGTAATGTGAACAAATAATTACCTTTTTTTGAGTTTCCTCGCTATAGTGAGGGGAAAAGTTTTGTGTTACACACGGGTGCAAATAAATAAATAAATATCTTGGGACATCTTACACAAATCAACCTAGTCCCACGGTAAGCTCAATTAAGGCTTGTGATGTGGGTACCAGGCGACGATATATATAATAGATAGATACGTATAGGTACTTAGATACATACACAGCCACGACCAAGGAACAAACATTTGTGATAAATAAATACACAAAGAATGCCCTCGCCGGGATTCGAACCCGGAACCTCCAGCTTCGTAGGCAGGGTCACTACCAACTAGACTACAGAGGCTGACGAAAAATGTATTTTACTTCTCGTATGTTTAAACACTCGCTGCGCTCAGGATTCTATTTTAGAACCACTCGCTTCGCTCGTGGTTCAACTATAGAATCCTTTCGCTTGCTCGTGTTTCAATTTCATACTCGCGGGTAAAATACAACTTTGCACCCTTGTATAACAAATAACTATTAATATTGATGAGAACGATACTGGCCAAACTGTGGCAACATTTGTGCACACATAGGTACTAATTTGTCAAATTGGTCCGTCCGTACGTCTGTGGATTTTAGTTTAAGCCAATCCACCACGACAAAGCGGGCACCTAATAAAGTTCTAGTTCGTTAAGTTACTGACAATATATGGTAATTTATTGCGTAAATACTTGCTTCATGCTTAAATGAACTTCAAGCTGGGAGGACAAAGACCGACCCAGCAGAGGAATTAAGGCCCGGAAACTCACTCCAGGGGCCCAAGTAATTTGGCTTCGCCGCAGGAGGACCGACCCATTCACAGACAAAAAATATAAATCCATGTTAACTATAGTTGGAAATTTCTAAGAATTAACTTTTGACACTTTAGAAATGAGCCTTATATATAAGGCTCATTTCTAAAGTGACGTTAAGACTATCGGAAAAACGATTAGCCTTCATCATCATCACCATTATCAGCCTATAATAGTCCACTGCTGGACGTAGGCCTCTCCTATTAACTATGCGTATAGACGCATTAGGAGGTAAATGCCCATAATCGCCACGCTGGGCAAGCGGGTTGGCGATCGCAGTAATGTGTCCAGTATGATGACGCTGCTGCCCATCATCATTTTTTTTATCAAATAATGGTCAGTGACACTTCAATCCCTTAGTCGACTCTTACGACACCCGCAGGAGGAGTTGGGGTGGTGACAAATGTATTCTTACTGCCGTCACCACACGGCCAATCGGCCATAGCCTCATATTAATAAGGTTTAATCTATAACTGTCAAAAGTTAATTCTTAGAAATTTCCAACTACCTATATACAGATTAGAAGGCCGTAGTCCGAGCCGTAAGAAAACAGTGCTCCGAGCCGTCCGAGCGTTCAATAATGTTCATATTACGCATTTTTAAAACGCTCCCACTAAGTTTTTTATATTTGCACAGGAAGCAAAAACGGTGCTAGAAAAGGACGGTGTCAAAGTGACCATACATGAGAAGAAATGGATCGAAGATAACAAAATGCAGGCAGTGCTAACAGTAGCGCAAGGGTCTTGCGAGCTACCCGTCTTCTTGGAGTGCGAGTACAAGGGTGATGCTAAAAGTTCTGACGTCGTACTTCTGGCTGCTGATGGTCTGACCTTTAATTGGTAAGCAATCAAAACTATACACCGTGTTTTTATTGATTTCCGTTAAATTGGACAGGTTACTTGGGACATTATTAGAAGTTGCCTGGTATATCGGCTTTTGTTAATTTCGTAAAAATTTTTTTTTTCTTTTTCATACATGAAAATTGTAATGGCAAGTGTGTGAGAACCAAGGCCTATCAACTACTATGGGCATACGAGATTTTTTTTAATTTGTCAATGTGTGGGTTGGTATTTCATACCAAAGTTACCAACAATTCAAATAGGATTTTTAAAGTACAGCAACTCTGCTCTAAACTGTCTGACACATCAAATTTGACGTCAATGATTGACGGTCAATGTGTCAATGCTTGTGTCAAATAACGGTATTTTGATAATTTCGCACCTTTAAAATTAAAGTGACCTTACTTGAAATTAATCTAATAGCTTGCCATTTCCATTGCCAATGTAAAATATGTAGTCCGGCTCTAAGGAAGCATATTTCCAGCCCTTTGCCTTCCGAGATTCTGCAGCCATTTAGGTGTACGCATGGTGCGACTATATTCAGATGCAAACTACTTATATTATTAAGGAGATGGTTACGTGTACGCCTCCCGGAATATCGACGCATGAAATGAAGTGGCCGTCAGAAACTCAGCACCCGTCATGGAACCGTCATACCATACAACCGAACAACAACAATTAGCGGAGAACAAAAGACACCGGCACCGAGTAATTGAACAAGCAAGCTCCGGATCCGGGTTACTTATCACATGCGCGCTGTATTTTTGATTTCCAGGTTCAGTTGCCACTCGCGTCAGCCACGTAGCATATATTGTGCTCTGGCGCCATTCACAGAAAGAATATGACTCGTGTGCTAATCCCAAGAATAGTGACAAATTGACATCCAGCATTCACATGCACCGCACCAGACCTTGGAATGGTAATGATGCTTGCCTTTAAATTCATTATTTTTATCTCTATTATGCAACACTTGTGATTTCCTAGTGGGTTTGCTTATTTTTTTAGATAGCGACGGCTTCGGCTATACCTTGGTTGCCTGAAGAATACTGGTCTTCATTAACATCTCTGAATGCCCTGCATGGACAGTGCAAAGTTCTTTGTGGCAGACATTTTCAAGATTCTTGCTACTGGGATATTTATAGAACACGTCTGACCAAACATGCAGTTCCAGGATTTGACATCAATACATTCCAAATGATCAGTATCTTCCATAGTACAACAGGTATTACTAATAGTTAATATTTCAGCTACATCCATGTTTAGTTAAATTGATTATTAGAAATTAAATTGATCATTATCAAGTCCATGAAAGTAGACTTCCGGGCACTTACAAGTACCAACTTAGGACCAAGGTTTATATACCAATTTACCAATTATGGCAATTATCAGTTTTATTTAAATATTAGTAAAAATTGCTATATTACAATGGGTACAACTTATCTTAACTAATCTCAACCATACCTATCCTAAAATTAAAGTAAATAATGAATTGTCAGTAGAATGTAAAAAAAAGTAAACAAATATTTTCATATCATTTGACATCTTGGACACTATCGTGAAACACGTTAGCTTAGCAGGTATACATACAGGGTGTTTTTTTTTCGACCGTTCAAATTCTACGTAGTGAATGTGTAGGTCATAGGCAACTTTTACTATGGGGACAAAGTTAAAATCGCGAAAAAAAAATCAGCTGTTTCATACATTTCGGCCGGCGTAATGCCGCCAATTTGTATGAAACAGCTGATTTTTTTTCGCGATTTCGACTTTGTCCCCATAATAAAAGTTGGTGAGTATGACCTACACATTCACTACGTAGAATTTGAACGGTCGAAAAAAAAACACCCTGTATATATTTTTACGTTAATACTAATAAATATCAATAATTTAACTAAAAATATATTAAGTGAACTCAAGGTTTAAGATTTTAAGTTCGTAATAAAACAAGATTGTGTTGTAAAATTGCGTGATTATGGAATAATGCAAGTTTTTAGGTTTATTTACTTTTTTTAGATTCTACTGACAATTGGTACGTATGATGTAAGCTAGACCATGTTACGTTTTTGAATACTGTTGCGGTATAAGGTATTAATTTATTAGAATACTTTAACTGTTAGATTATTTGAAATGGTCTACATATCATTATATTTTGTTCAGATCAACCTCTCATAGGATATGGTAGCTGAATGTTCAAAAAACCAAGTAAACCTGATAGAGAAAGTAGAACCTGTGATAAGACCAAGTAGTGCTGCGGCTGAACCATTCAAATTGACGGTAAGTTTAGACTTATAACTTATAAGTTTACAATTTGTGACCATCAGGAATGGTCATAAAAGCACCAAATACGCGTGTTCTAGACCATGTATCAATACTGTACCTCATAAAAGTCATCATCATCATCAGCCTATGTTAGTCCACTGCTGGACATAGGCCTCTCCTATTAACTATGCTTATAGATGCATTAGGAGGTAAATGCCCATAATCGCCACGCTGGGCAAGCGGATTGGCGATCGCAGTAATGTGTCCACTATGATGACGCTGCTGCCCATCATCAATCTTGTAGAATGGACAGGGACACTTCAATCCCTTAGTCGACTCTTACGACACCCGCAGGAGGAGTTGGGGTGGTGACAAATGTATTCTTACTGCCGTCACCACACGGCCCGAAAAGTCATAAACCAATTAATAATATTTTAATCACACGTTTCATAATATTTGATTCAAAGTAAAGTGAAGAGGAAAATAATTTACGATTATAATTCCAATGTTGTTGAATTTAAAATAGGAGATTTGGTTTTGATAAAGAATGAGTGCTACAATAAGCTTAACGATTTATACTTGGGGCCGTATAAGGTCAAGAAGGTTGTAGGCACAAATTTAATTGTCATTAAGAATGGAAAAGAGTATGTTATTCATAAGAATAGGGCTAAGTTTTATTACGATTAGTATTTTTTTTTGTGAAATTTAAGTAATAAGTATTTTGTGTAATTAGTATAAGCAGATGAGTTTTTTTTCCGGGGGAGGGAACCCCTACCTTTTCAGGGGAGGTGCGATAGGCCGACACTCATATCTCACGTATGGGGATATTGAGTGATCAGCATTTTAAAAGTCACATAATGCGCGTCCACCGGATAAGAGGTTTCCTCTCCTAGCACGTAATTAGATTGTATAAAATAGATTGTATTATGTAAATCGGGGCAGTATCCCGAGAGTGTTTTAACGGGAAATATACATCGATAAGTCCACGACTCTGTGTATTTATACTACCCTCACCCCCCCGGCGCTGCGCGTATTACATGGCAGTCGTAGTCAATGCGCGAAGCGACGCGGACGCATTGCTGAGTAATTATTAAAATATTAATAATGATTTAGCGCGGCCCGGCCGCTGCTAACGATTTGTCACAATGGGCGAGCAACGTGAGCCCATTGTGAACGATTTCTTAGCCTTTCTGCAGCAGAAGCAGAAGCTGTTGCGGGATGGAGCGATGGACGGGGAGAAGGCTGTGCAGCTTAGTTCCTGGGCATCGACATTCACTGTCGATGACTACTGCGCAGCGAAGCAGGTGCTGTGCCAATGCCTCGGGATTGCCGGCACATATGTTCCTCACCGGAGAGGAGATGAAACCGGAGAAAAGACCCTTGGGGATATCAAGAAAATCCTGAAGGAGTACGAAGACCGGCTTCCGGAGTTCGTGAAGATGGGAGCTAGCCTGCCATCTGACCCTCTGGATGACGTGGACGTTCGCAGCTTGTCAAAAGAAATCGTGGCTCTAAAGACAAGACTTGCCGATGTAATTTTAAAGTTTGACGCGGCCCAAATAACGATTGCCGAGCTACGCGACGAAATCACTAGTTTGCGGAATAACGCTCCTACTCGGCAAGCGGCGTCAAATTTCAAGACCGTAGTCCGACCCGGCTCGTGTGCCGAGTCATGTTTGCGCGTTGTTGACACTGTAAAGTGTGTCGCGCGTGCCGACCCGCCGCCCGCGCAGCCCCCGCGCGTGCGGCCGCCTCATGTTTCCTCGAAGCAACGTAAGCGAGCTTATGTCGACGTCGTTGCTGGACAGCAAGTCGCAGCTGGCCAGGTCAACACACCCTCTAAGGCGGGTGAATTACGGGCTCCCAATAGGGAAAAGACCTCCCGCACCAGTGTGGATAAGGAGGGCTTCACACTGGTGGAAAAGAAGAATAAGGTGCGCAGGGCGCCTCGTAAGACTTTGTGTGGCACCGCCGAGCCGGTTAATTCTGGTCTTCGGGTCGCTACACCGGGTAAGGCGCTCTATGTTTCGCGCCTGCATTACTCCGCCGTGCCCGATGAAGTGGTGGAGTATGTCCGCCGGAAGACTGGCTTCTCGCTGAGGGTGCAGCAGCTGCGGTCGCGCCACTACGTGCACTTCAGCTCGTTCGTGGTGCGCGTGCCGCGCCCGCTGCAGGACACCATCGCGAGTGCAGACTTCTGGCCGAAGGGCGTTGTGTTTCGGCGGTTCCGGGGCAATCTGCCGAACCCTACGCCGGTTCAGATGACTCGACAGAGCCACGTTGTTGTGTCACCTAAATCTACTTAATGTTTGTTTTTTTTTATATGTACCTTTATCTGTGTATTTTTATTTGTATCTCTTTAATTTTAGTTTCATGACGCATTGGTGTAAACTGTAATGTCGTGTAAACTTTTGTTTCAATAAATAAATAAATATGTGTGTATTGCGAGTAAAAAAGCGCCTGTTTCAAATTGGTTGGCAAAAATACAAGTCAATTTTTCGCCGACCAATTTGCAACAGGCGCTTTTTTAGTCGCAATACAATTTATGACACGTGTGAGTTCCAGAACATAGTTCTCACACGTATGATGCAAATTTTGTGATTATTTAGATATCTCTCTTGCTATCGTAACGACACAACAATATTATTTTTTCGTTTTAAATCAAATCAAATCATTTATTGCACACATAATATGTACATTCCTTCAATTATATTATGACTTCCTTCCAAATAGGAATCAAAAATACTGAAAACTGTATCGGACCACTTCTACTAGGTATTAAATAAATAAATATTCAGGTACACTGGACGATGTCAGACAATTCAACTTAGCCCCTTTAGCAATAATACTTTATGAATGTAAACGGCGCTATACATACATCCTTATTTAGAACTTTTTATACCACAAACAAGCATAGCTCATAGTAAGAAGCTACAGTAACCTATAGACACCTGCAAATCCAGAGGATCCACTCGTGCGTTGCCGACCCTTTAAAACCCTATTAAACTCCTTTTTGAGGATCCCCATACTGTAGTCGATTAAGAAATCCTCGTAGTAGTCGTAGTATTTACGAGTAACTATCTTCCTAATACTACCAAATACAACTACTATGTACAAGTAACTCAAATTAAACAAACAGTACTTAGCCTAAGTTTTATCATAGCTGAAAACCTATTCGTTAATTGAAAGTTTATGATAGTTATCATCAGCAAGAAGAGCCGAAAGACACACTACACTGCTGGACACAGGCCTCTCCCAAAGACTGCCACAATGACCACTGCCGTATTATTCATAAGAAGGGTTTTGCCGTAATCGCCATGTTTGGCATGCGGGTTGGCTATCGTATTACTTACCTCCACCATAGTCAAAGTGTACGAGACAACCACAGGAACACTTGGGGTGGTCAGAAACGTATTCTTACTGCCTTCACCACGCGCCCTAGCTTATGACAATTATGAATTATGAATTTTATGATGGGATAATACTCTTTAATTCGATTTCAGGGCAAGTCGTCTCAGATGGATTGTCTAGTAGCTGGATGCTCAACAGTCCCCGTCGAACTAGTGGGCGAAGGAACACTGCTTGTAAAGGTGCATTCCACCTCAATGCGGACGATCCTTTGGCACTTATATAAAGGTGCATTCAGACCAAACGAGCATTCGCTATTGTATCCCCCACTCTACGAAATCAACGAATCACGTTTCGCGTAACGATCGAATTTCGTAGAGTAGGGGGTTAGAATAGCGAATGCTCTTTTAGTCTGAATGCACTTATATAAGTGCCATAGGATCGTCCGCATTGATGGTATGTTAATCATAATTTTATTGGCGTCGCGTCATCAGCCTTTCTCAGTCCACTGCTGGACGTAGGCTTCTATTAACTATGCCTATCAGCGCATTAGGAGGTAAATGCTCGTCGCCACGCTGCACAAGCGGGTTGGCGATCGTAGTAGTGTATACAGTATGCTGCTGCCCATTAACAATCTTCTATAAAAGAATATTTATTAACACTTTGATACGGGAAAGATATGGGGAACATATTATAGCACAAATATCATAACTATAAATTATAATTATAGTATAAAAAATCCAACAAATTTGTAGCAAACTAGCAACACTAGCAACCCTAATTAGTTTCGCCATGTCCGTCTGTCTGTGATGTCCGCAGCATAACTCATTTGGCCGTTAGTCCTACTAGAAATTAGCAATACGGTAGGTACAGGTATAGGTACAGTCGGGTTCAAAATTGCATGGACAGTTTATGAATTAATTAGTTCATAAATCGTCCATGCAATTTTGAACGCCACTGTACATTATAAATTTAAGAGTCAAACTCTTGTCGGCGTAACTGATGAATGTAGCTGTCTCCATCTAACTCTGTCCAAAGCCGCCTCCTTGACTTCCTTGTACGACACGACGTCTACTTTCTCTTCTATTTGTTTCATGCAACTTCTTCTAGCTTCTTCCTCGCTTCCCTTTAATCCTTCCTTCTATTATGTTTTTTATCAAAGCGTCATATCGTATAAGGTGGCCAAACATGATATAATGATGATAGGTACATACTAATCACGCTGATAAAGTGGTAGAATAAAATATATAAAAAAAAATCAGGCACGGTTACGTGTACGGGACGGAAAGTGGGGATGATTTATTTTATTTTGCTGTAATCTTGTAGTATGGGGTATCGTTATATAGATTTTTTTTAAAAAGAATAAGTCCCAAAATGTTTTTTTAACGTCTACATTTTCGGGAATAAATTCAGATAAAAAAAATGTTCACAACTCTAAGTTTTCATCGGTGGATCAGAAAAATATGAAAAAAATCATAAATACTTTAAAATTAAACTACATAATATTTTTCCCCTCACTAGCTCGTAAAGCGCTCGTTTATCCTTTAATACGAACGGGTAAAAACGCATATTATTCACTTGTGTGGCAAAGTAATGACCTTGGAGCGTAGCGCGAAGTAGCATTCGTTTAACAGATAATAAAACGTAAAATGCTCATGGAAGTAGCATTCGTATAAAAATAGTAAACTAAACAACTTTCAGAGTGTTCTGTTATAATTTTGTAAAAATAATGAATAAGAATGATTTAATAATGCACTGGCGTTGGTGTGCAACTACAGGAATGAATTAAAATCGTGCTGCGTTTACTTCTTCGTGCTAAGTTTACTGCGACAAAATCTTGCATTAAATACATGATGCATTTCGAAAATTATTATCACTAACCTGATGATGATTGTAATGTGAACAAATAATACCTTTTTTGAGTTCCCTCGCTATAGTGAGGGGAAAAGTTTTGTGTTACACACGGGTGCAAAATGTATTTTACTTCTCGTATGTTAAAACATTTCATACTCGCGGGTAAAATACAACTTTGCACCCTTGTATAACAAATAACTATTATTTTGCACAGATCGGCCCAGCCATTTTCGAATTACTGCGGAATTGGCCGGTTTTTCATATTGGCCTATGAGAACGTATTTAGTACAATAAATGATTAGTGTATTTCCATTTGTTTTCAGGATTCAGGAATAACGAAAACACCAGACCAACGAAACAAAAAAAGAAAAATAATTTGAAGACATATTAACAAAAATAAATGAAAATGAAAATGAAAAATCACTCGTTCACTTTATTACTCGAGAGCCAACTTATTAATTATAATTACCGAAGAACCAACAAGGCAGAAGATATAATTTAGACCAATAAATACTGACCTTAACATTATACAAGAAATCACCATCTTGTTATCGTTTCCTAACAAATATTTTTTCATTGCCATGCCCGACAACGTGAAATAAAATACTGAATATGGTACCCATTAAGCTAGGAACCAACAAGCAGGTCTTTGCTGGATTGAAGTCAATGGCTGAAACATTTACCGACGACGACAGCATAATAATCTCATTAGTTTAGGACGAAATGACTATCAATGGCAACATGGCAACATCTCAACCCACAACTGGACAAGAAGACACAAGAATAACATCATTGTAACTATTGATGTCAAAACTTTAGGTTTGTGGGGCCCCAAGGCACAGATATCAAGGAATGAGTACGTGATCAAGCTTTAAAATGTTATAGGAAATGGGAGCGAATCTTCATCTTCTAAAAGCGAGCTGATACGCATAATCTCGTTTCTGCCTAATACTTTATAGGTTGGTGTATCGAACAGTTTGACTACTTTGGTTGCTAGAATAGTAGATTACACACCAAGGGGATAAAGCACTGTTTTATGTCACGGGCGCGACATTGAATCCTGAACGTAGCGAAGGACTTTCAGTTTATTATAAGTGAAAAATATAGCTTAACTCAAGTAAGTCACCTACATACAAGTCACATAAAAGCGGAAGTCCTTATCTAAATTATAGTATCAAAAAGAAACTTCCACTTGTATTACAAGTTACAAGCTTTCGAGAAATGGGCCCCTGTTGTATGTAGTAGTGATCTATCCAAATAGACAATACGTCATGTTTAAAATGCGAACACAAACAAAATAAATGCCTATGTGGATAGATTACAAGTATTACAACCTCATACAACAGGAGCTTTTCTTAACCTTTTCACCTATATCTTAGTTATGTTAATAATGTTCCTTGTTACTGTGATTCTTCTAAAGTAAGTGAGCATAGGTATAATACAATTTACTATGTAAATTTGAATTAATAAATTAATTATTTAAGAATGTCACTAATAATATAATATGTGCTGCGCCCATCGGGTTCATGTTTCAGATGTGTGCACTATGTTGTTTAAAGGGTGCAATTGAATAAACTAGAGAAAAATTAGAGAGCTAGATGATACTTATTTATTAGGTAATTAATTGCCTACAATTTGTGATAACGATATTTGAAATTGTATAAAAATCTAATTTAAAATGTTAATTGTGAGTTTCCCATTCTATGTCATATTATTCTATATTTCGCATTACTAAGCGTACAAATGAAAATATAATCATTTTTATTATTATAACATAAGTTGAACGTATTGTGAAAATACGAAGCAAATTATTTTGATTTGTACTTTTTTATTTTTCCCCAGTAGTCACACTATTTAATACTATATAAATTATAAATATTAGATGTCATATATGTACCAAAGAAAAACGACCAAGATCACCTAACGCCCGAGGTGGGGACCGAACGGAACCACGTACTCAGCTTTCGCGGCTTATGCTTGTAGTACCCCTCGGGCGTTATAGTAGAGGTCCAAATGGAAAAAATTGTGCGCTGTGAGTTACAGTTTTGTAATTTTTACCAGAGCTAGAAGGTGTAAAAATAAATATTTTTAGATGTGGAGGGAAAACCAATTCCCCCCCTGAACGAGAAGGGAGGGGGGTGAATGTGCAAACGAAGGGTTATGTTTAAAAAATTTTCGTCTAATATTTAGGCCTACTATTCATTGTTTGGTATCATTTTCATATAAAACAGACACGGGGAATTCATTTTTGATAATAAACATGAGGATTTTCATATATTAAACAATTATTATTGGTATAAAGGTAAAATAATCACCGTTTTTATTTTGATTGTTGCGTTATATAAGTATTACTAAATAAATATATGAAATAAAAAAAATACTACAAGATAGCATATTCATTGTAGTTTCTAAAAATATATACTTTTTGGAACTTTCCATGCAAAAATAAGTAGTAAAAAAATTGCACCTGTCGCGTACCTCGAATAAAAAAGGGACGTTGCTTTGACTTATTGTTGACAGTACGTTTTTACTGCGGGAATTTAGCGATTTTGCGTAAACAAAATACTCCATAATGTCTGTTAGGGCAAATTGCATCAACCTGGGTTAACCAAGCACCCTGGGTTAAACATTCATTTCACACGGAATTTGATGATAAATTTCTTATGAAGTAAGTGACTGACCCGGCACTATACAGAGGATATCCGAGACATCAGCGTATGTGATATTAGAATGGCTCTTGAACAGCTCAAAAATAACAGGGCGTCTGGGGAAGACGGAATTATAGCTGAGCATCTGAAGCCAGGTGGTAAACCAATCCTTATGGCCGATATGCTACGGTGGTCTTGGCTGAGACCTTGGAAGATTTCAGTACGATGCTCGCTGACCTCAGTAGCGCCTTCGAGCGAGTTCGTCTTAGGATGAACATGGATAAGACGAAAACTCCTGTTACAATCGGAGACTAAACTCGAAGGTGTAGACGACTATAATATACCTAGGACAAGCTACCCAGTTAGGTAGGTCCAACTTTGAGTAAGAGGGCAATCATCGAATCCGACTAGGTTGGGCAGCGTTTGGGAAGCTACGACACATCTTTTTGTCCAATATTCCGCAGTTCTTGAAGACAAAAGTATTTGATCAGTGTGGCAACACACACTGATCAAAGATTTAAAAGAGTGATGACATACGGTACTGAAACGTTGTCGCTTAGAATGGGCCTCATAAGAAAGCTTAAAGTCGCCCACGGGGCAATGGAGAGGGCTATGGTGGGAGTCTCTCTGGGAGGTCGTATTAGAAATGAGACGATCCGCAGCAGAACCAAAGTATAGCTCCATAGCTCTCCGAATCACTAAATTAAGTGGCAGTGGGCGGGACACATTGCACGTAGAACCGATGGCCAATGCGGCGGCCTTGCAGGTGGAAGGCACAGCGTGGGTAGGCCTCCCACAAGGTGGACAGTGAAGGTCTCAGGAGTACGCTGGATGCGAGTGGCGCAGGACCGGTTATTGTAGCAATCTTCGGGGGAGGCCTATGTTCAGCAGTGGACGTCTTTCGGCTGATATGGTAATAATGATGATTTATGAAGTAAACGTTTAACAATTGATTGTCAAATTTCATATGATATAAACTCTTAACGTGGGTGAACTGGGTTAGTTGTTTAGTCCCGGTTAGTGAAAATTACCTTTATCGTCTTTGGTAAGGAGATCATTAGGTACCTAATGACACTTGTAAAAATGATTACCCATTCCGATTCATATGATCAGATACTATATATCATACATGTGATCAGATATATAATATACACGCGGTATACAATAATCGATAAATTCTAAAAATAGAATCTGATCAAATAAAATTCTTAATAATCTTAGGTTATTTAAAAAAAAAGATCAGAAAATATTCAATTTACTTTCATATCAATAAATATTTACAATTGTAATATGAACAATAATATGCAAGTACACAAATATGAATAATCTATGAGCAGTTGCCGGCACAAAAGTCTCTTTATTGAGATTACGCGGAGGTTTTTGTTGGAGGTACGCGTCAGGTAAATTTTTTTTTCAGTTAAATTTTTGTATGAAAGACTACAAAACGTGTATATTTTTAAAAACTGGAATAAATATGCTATCTTACACATTTTTTTTTAAATTGGATTAGTTTGTTTTTTATTACTTATATGACGCTTAAATTAAAATAAAAACGGCAACTTTTTTACTTTTACTCCAAAAAATCTAAATTTTTATATGAAATTGCTCATGTTTATGATAAAAACTGAATTTTCCAGGTCCGTTTTACACGAAAATGATACCAAACAATGCATAGTAGGCCTTATTAATTAGTAAAAAAATATTAAACGCAACCCTTCCGCATGCACATTCACCCCCCTCCCCCCGCGCTCAGGGGGGGAATTGGTTTTCCCTCCACATCTAAAAACAACGATTTTGAGACCCTCTAGCTCTGGTTAAAATTACAAAACTGTAACTCGCAGCGCACAATTTTTCTCAACTTTGTATGGACCGTGACCCTTACTATTAGGTGATCTTGGTCGTTTTTCTTTGGTATATGACATCTAATATTTAGAATAAGATAAGTTAATAAATTATATTACAGATAGAATATTTATAGAAGGTGTGCACTAAATAAATAAGTAATAACATAATGCTGCATTTAATTTCATACAATATAATTATATGTTATCACAAGTATAGCACAGTTAAGGATTATTTTTTCACTGCCTTACTTGAATTTACATACAATCTAATGAAAATACTCTATGGCCTTATGTGCGCAAATATCTACTCTTAGATGATTCATAAATATACCTCTGGAACAACTTCCATATAGAGCATTTTCTTAGAAAATACATTTCGGTTAATCATACTGTTTCCACCAATTCAGCTCAGAATCACAAATCATAAGTTCTTTTCGACGAGAACATTGTTTCTTATTTTTATTCATTTTACATGACATATTTTTCTCATAGGTACTTTTTTGGGAATGCAGATTGGGATTTTGGGTGGAAATGAACTGTAAACTCGAATAAATATTAAAAATCTAAAGAAAAATACAAATAAATATTCCCTTGCTGGGATTCGAACCTGGATCATCCGCTTCACAGACAGAGTTACTACAGCTGCGCTAAACTAGTTGTCAAAATTAGTACTGCGCAAGGACTGTGTCGCTAGTAGTATAAACGAACTTTTGCGAATTCTTCTCTTTAGAGTATTATATTCTTTGGTGAGAACCTTAATAACAAGATCTCAGCTGACGTGCAGCTGACTGACGGCACATGTCAAAATAAGTAACATTAGGGTCTCACCAAACTAGTCGACGCCGTTTCGGCTAATCGCGTACGGAAAAAGCTTTATGTCAACGCAATAAGAGCGAGGACATCGTAAATCGGCTCGGCCCACGCGAAACGACGTCTTTCGACGGGAAAACGGCGTTTTGCCATAAAGCTGTTCGCATTCGTACGACCCCGTTTGCAGCCTAACGCACAGGTTCGCATTCCTAAATCTCCTAATACCGCCGTACGGTGCCGGAAAGAGTCGAACGGCTCCGATCACGGCCGAGTACCTACGATAAGGACCGGTCAGAGCTGGCGGAAGCCGTTCAGCGTCTTCGACGGCCGAACATAGCTGACGACGGCCGAAAAGAGCCGATGACGGCCGAAGTAGCTACTGATGCGTTTGTATTTATTAATTTGAATTATTACCCACATTAAAATCTGCAATAGATCTGATAACACGAAGTAATACTGTCGAAATCTTACACATCTGTTCAATTTCAAATTAGTTACTAACAACTAGTCTCCAAAAATGAGATTTACGATTGCCGATCACCCGTTCGGTATCTGTTCGTCGGACTCAGCGGCTGTACGCGTGCTGTCTGACGTTTCGACGGCAGGACGGAGCACGGGAGAGCCGACCGCCGCTTTACAACTGTTGCGGTAGCAAATCGCAGCCGATCGAGCGTTTCGACGGCCGTAAGGAGGGTGAGACTGCTTAACGCAGGTGTTCGACCGCGGAGACGGTCGATCGGTTAAATGCGAATAGTGTGGTGTAAAACACTCGGCGAAAGCCGACTCCGCGTCGATTGGTTTGGTGAGACCCTTAGGATGTAATAAAGGTTGCAATATACTTGTTCAGTCATTAAACTTATTTTTTTAATAACTCAATAACAGTAAAAGTTAAGACACTACTTTCTCAGAGAATTTGATTATTTTTGACCTAAATAAGCTTCCTTTTAATTTAACGGAAATCAATAAAAACACGGTGTATAATGTCATGAATGGTGGTTTTGACGAACACCTATTCGGCCTCGTTCTACCTACCTGCCTACACAGCCACATACACATATATTTTAGCATCTATATAAACTTATCGATATATTATACAGGGTGGAACGGAACGACGATCCTTCTCGCTACCGACCGAGGGTACAAACCATTACGATGAACGATGAACTTTCATTATTACCAACAAGAAATACGAGTATATTATTACGGAGCTCAATCACACCGTCGGGAAGTTCACAATGAAACTCGGTATTTTAGTTATACAAATCAGCACTGTATTTTAACACAATCGTTTTTGCTGTTATTATTCTTACAACCGCTTCGCGCGCGTGTCCTTGTCTAAAGTTCCCTAAGCTGCCACCAGTGGCGCTGATAGTCACTAAACATTTTCTATTATAAAATTTAGTTGACTACTTAATTATTGAATACTAGCTTTTGCCCGCGGCTTCGCACGCGTAGATTTTGGACTTCTATGAAAAAAAATGTTTTCAACCGACTTCAAAAAAGAAGGAGGTTACCATTTCGACCGCATGTAGTTATATACATGTTACACGGAATCCTGCGAACAATAAATGCTATTTTGTTTTTTTTTTCTCAGGAGATTCAAAAGTGGCCTAAATAAGTTTTAATTTTGTGATATTTTTTTTAGTTTCGCCTTAAATGCCACAAATATTTAATCGAATGTTGTTTCAAAGACAACGGTTCAAGTATTTTCATTTCATCGACAAGTCATTCTGTCAAGGAATAGTTTCCGATAAATTTAAATTTGTGAATTTTGAATGGTATTTGAGTTATTTTGTATTTAGGTTATAATGGAGATTTTCCTTTATGGGTTCTTATCTTAGTTTGGTTTAAATTTAGTAATTTTTATTCCGCAGTTCTAAACTAACCCTGAACCTACCTACTTGGATAGCTGTTCGCTTATGTGTGGGGTCACAGATGTAACCTAACTCAAACCTATTTTAATAACCGTTCCTTTCTGCGTGGGATCGCAACGGTCGCAGTTTTAACCTAACCATTTTTTCAAAGTTTCTATTCGTTACAATGTGCTACTTTGTCATTTTAAGGAGGCACGGTACCTTATACAAATTGCGAATTATAACATTGAGACGTTTAGAACTTCGGCAAAAATGATGTCACCAAAATTAGGCGGTTGAAACGCTCAGATATTCACCCTCCTACAAAACAATAATGTAATCCGCAACAGGCTACGTCCTTTTTAGTCCATTATATTACGGAAAAAAAGTTCACATCCGGATACCAGCACCAAATTTTAGTATGTTGTTAAATATGTCATTCTGTATCCAAAACTGCCGGGAGACACTCTCTCAAAGGTCAAGGTCACCAGTAATGACGTCATCAAAATGCCTAGTGCCTAATTTCAAAAAGCGCTTATTTGTTCCTCAACCGCCCAACGTATACCATTGTGTGTAGTATCAATCAAAAGGTCATTAAATATGCTCTAACTTTGTCTTTTCATGTTATAACGTATATCTAGAAATAAAAAAAATATCGTTGAAAGAATAAATTTTTTTTTTACTCTTCTCGTACAATGTACATTTCATCAGGAAACAAGCGGTATTAGAAAAAAATGTTGTACTACATAAATGTAGCCAAACTATTATCCTAAAATTTACAGTTTAAATCATCGAAATCGGTTGAAAATAAACAAAGTTATGTCATTTTCTATATTCCGCGGCAAACGCCATACACCCGCCATCCGCCCGCCCGCCAGTTCGAAAATGTAAATTGCACCCAAACTATGCAAATGATTTATACTGATAAGATATGAACTAAAAGCCAATTAATTATACAAATACTAGTTGTTTTAAAAATACTGTTGTTATTAAAATAAAATACATAATTTAAGAAAAAAAAACAAATTAAAAAAAAAGTAAGGTAGAAGAAAGGTATCAAATGAATAATAATAACTTCTAACTATCAATAAAAGAATATTATGTATAATATATTTCAAGGATTTATTCTGAACAGTAAATTCTGGAGCAAGTTCCTTCACATACACAAAGAAGAGTGTAATTAATTTAAAACGTTTTTTACGCATACGCCAACGTGGACCTGGACAAGGCACAAGTTCTTTGCAACTAGCACTTGCATGAGGAATCGTTTTCCACAATGGAACTGGAATATAGACAAATACTTTCTCTTCTTTTTTCCAGCTCCAATAGCAGGGATCAATTTTCTTGTGGATAAGGCAAGGCACTTCGTCCGTATCTTCGTTTGTTTGTAGAATGGTCCGCTTCAGATGTTGATTCAGTTTCAGTGCATCTTTAGTTGGTGAGATCATAAATTAAGGTGAGATGCTTTCGATAGCTTTATATTCATATTAAATCATTCCGTCTGGCTATAATTAATTGTTATATAATTTGTAGTATCTCTGGACATTCGTCATCCAAGTGGTGGACGGCCTTCCTCTTTCCAGTAGCCATGGACAGATAGTTTATCACGACATGACTGTCCGGTCGGCGAAGGACGTGACCTTACCATCTTAGCTTATTTTTACAACCTTGAAACTCCTCTTTACATGCTTGTTGTGAACTCTGGCCGTGAGCGCGACTCCTCCTGCCCATCGTAGCAAACGAAGTATGCGATTAGAAGCAATCCCAGATATTTCAGCAATGGACGGATCGCATAAAAAAAATATCAAACTTACCTACAGGCAAAGTTTGTTCACACAAGCTAACAATATAAAGCACGATACTGAGCACGGAAATCGTTTTCCAGGGCAAGCAGCTTACATCAGTTCGTAACAGCAGAATTGTTTCAACTAATAATGAATATTCCGTTGGAATGACAACTGTAATCTGTACATATAAAGGTAATGTCCTCACTTCTTCCTCCGTGACTATGCTCTCGTCTTCACGCGAACCAGCCTATGCCAGAATATTACTTTACACACAGCCGCCGGTGAAACAAATAACTACGATACATCATGAGGGCGAGGGTTTTTTTAGAGGGACGGAAACTTTGATGTTTAGAGTTGCTTGCCCTGGAAAGGATTTACATGCTCTCGATACACGATGATAAGATCGTTAGCTTGTTTGAAGAGACTTTGCCTGTAAGTTTGATTAATTTCTTATGCGATCCGTTCATTGCTGATATGTCTCTGATTGCTTTTCATCGCATGTTATGTTATGTTTCGGCCGGAATCGAGTGGGCTGTCGAGTATCTGGTGTGCTCATTCATCCTTTTCCCGTTGCTGGGAGCCGTAGGTTAATGTCACGGCTGCGTTACCACATTATTTTCTTCTAGCCTCCTTGTATTTTTGCAGAACCGTAGAATATCCCTGGGCGACCCCAGGGAAGAACTCATGGACGTCGACACGTCCATGAGTGAGGAGAAAGAACACCGATAAGTTGCAGGGATACCTGCCAAACACATAATGCCGCTGCATATCTACAAAATGCTTTCTACCAGAACATGTAGACTAGTTTCGTCTCTCCCGTAATGTGGACAGGCTGCTTAATTACTTATTCCCATCACCTTAAGATACCTGTTGAGGGTGTTGTTTCTCGAAATAATTCTGATCAACATCCTCAAGTAAATTTTTTCCAACTTCGTAAAGTATCGGGTTCTCCTCACGTCATTTTAGCTTGCCTGGAAGTGGTTCCCTCTTTCCACTCTCACTCTCCGCTTCTATTTCTTTCAGTTTACTCAATACTCTATCACATACATCGTATGCTACGATAGATAGGCGGAGACACGCTTAAGGACTGCGTTCGCCACTTATGTAATGTAAGGGTTAGTTTCAAGATTGTAAAAATAAGCTAAGATGGTAAGGTCACGTCCTTCGCCGACCGGACAGTCATGTCGTGATAAACTATCTGCCCATGGCTACTGGAAAGAGGGAAAGAGGAAGACCGTCCACCACTTGGATGACGAATGTCCAGAGAGACTACAAATGATATAACAATTAATTATAGCAAGACGGAATGTTTTCATTAAAAATAAAGCTAACTAAATAGCGGTAAACACTTTATGTTCACATAATACCTTGTAAACTGTGTGGAAGCAATAAATGATTGAGTATTGAGTATTGAAAGCATCTCACCAACAAAAGATGCACTGAAACTGACTCAACATCTAAAGCGAACCATGCTACAAACAAACGAAGATATGGACGAAGTGCCTTGCCTTATCCACAAGAAAATTGATCCCTGCGATTGGAGCTGGAAAAAAGAAGAAAGAACTTGCCTTGTCCATGTTGGCGTATGCGTAAAAAACGTTTTAAATTGCACCCTTCTTTGTGTATGTGAAGGAACTTACTCCAGAATTTACTATTCATAATAAATCCTTGAAATATATATATATACATAATATTCTTTCATTGATAGTTAGAAGTTATTATTATCAATTTGTTACCTTTTTCCTACCTTACTCTAAGTACCTATGTCTTTTAATTAGTTTTTTTCTTAAATTATGTATTTTATTTTAATAACAACAGTATTTTTAAAACAACTAGTATTTGTATAATTAATTGGCTTTTAGTTCATATCTTATCAGTGTAAATCAATTGCATAGTTTGGGTGCAATTAACATTTTCGAATTGGCGGGCGGGCGGATGGCGGGTGTATGGCGTTTGCCGCGGAATATAGAAAATGACATAACTTTGTTTATTTCCAACCGATTTCGATGATTTAAACTGTTTATTTTAGGATAATAGTTTAGCTACATTTATGTAGTACAATATTTTTTTCTAATACCGCTTGTTTCCTGATGAAATGTACATTGTACGAAAAGAGTAAAAAAATATTTTTATTCTTTCCACGATATTTTTTTTATTTTTAGATGTACGCTATAACATAAAAAGACAAAGTTAGAGCATATTTAATGACCTTTCAATTGATACTACACATAATGGTGTATGTTGGGCGGTTGAGGAACAAATAAGCACTTTTCAAAATTAGGCAGCAGCCATTTTGAGGACGTCATTACTGGTGACCTTGACCTTTGAGAGAGTGTCTCCCGACAGTTTTGGATACAGAATGACATATTTAACAACATACTAAAATTTGGTGCTGGTATCCGAATGTGAACTTTTCCCATACATACGTTGCCGTAATATAATGGACTATTTCTCTTATGCTAGAATAGTCAAGCCAAAACATTTAAACCGGTGATGAGTCAGTCAATCAGGACCCCACCACAGTGACTCGATAAACCATAGAAACGATATCCATGATGTTTTTTACTGTTTAACCATTTCACCCCTTTCAGAGGTTGAATTCTCAAAAAACCTAAAACACGTCTTAATCCTTTTATGTTTAGGAATACTCCTGTAAAGTTTCGTATAAAATAGTTTAAATAATCAAGTTTTCTGATACAAACTGTGGACCCCCCCCCCCATCATTGCACCCCTTAGGGTGTGAATTTTGACTTAATTTTTTTAAACCACCCCTACACCCTTAAAGAAACCTACGTGCTAAATTTGGAATTTCTAGAACCAGAAGTAAACATAAATAATTAACCTTTGTTTGTTAGTTTTTCGAAAAAAATAAATGAATTTAAGTTAGTTAATTATTTATGTTCTCATTTAATTTACAGAATACTCCTGCGAAGTTTCGGATAAAATAGTCAACTAATTTTGTTTCGCCATACAAATTTTGGAGCCCCATTTCAACCCTTTAAGAGGTGAATTTTGAAAAATCCTGAGATTACTTTTCTTAGATTTTTATTCTAAATTAGTTTACGAAATATGAAATTTCTTAATCTAAAATTAAACTTTTTTTCATACAAACTTTTAACCCCATTTTTACCCCCTAAGGAGTAAAATTTTTAAAAATACCAGTACTCGAGGTAAAATACTCGTATATAACATGGTATGTAGATAAGTACCTACATATTCAGTGGCAAGAACACTTCTATGAAGTTTTGAAATTCATTCAACGAATCTGGTTCCTCCTTATAAACTTTGAACTTTCATTTAACTCCCATAGGGAATCAATTTTCAAAAAACCTGAAACACGTGTTTACTTATTTATTGTTAAAAACATTCACGTGAAGTTTCGAATAAAATAGCCAAACTTATCTTATTTCCCCATACAAACTTTAACCCTCCATTTAACCCCCATAGGGAATGAATTTTCAAAAAACCTGAAACATGTGTTTCCTTATTTATTATTAAAAACATTCCTGTGAAGTTTCGAATAAAATAGCCCAACTAATCTTATTTCCCCATACAAACTTTAACCCTCCATTTAACCCCCATAGGGAATGAATTTTCAAAAAACCTGAAACAAGTGTTTACCTTATTCATTATTAAAAACATTCCTGTGAAGTTTCGAATAAAATAGCGCAACTAATCTTATTTCCCCATGCAAACTTTAACCCTCCATTTAATCCCCATAGGGAATGAATTTTCAAAAAACCTGAAACATGTGTTTACTTATTTATTATTAAAAACATTCCTGTGAAGTTTCAAATAAAATAGCCCAACTAATCTTATTTCCCCATACAAACTTTAACCCTCCATTTAACCCCCATAGGGAATGAATTTTCAAAAATCCTGAAACATGTGTTTACTTATTTATTATTAAAAACATTCTTGTGAAGTTTCGAATGAAATAGCCCAACTAATCTTATTTCCCCATACAAACTTTAACCCTCCATTTAACCCCTATAGGGAATGATTTTTCAAAAAACCTGAAACATGTGTTTACTTATTTATTATTAAAAACATTCCTGTGAAGTTTCGAATAAAATAGTTCAACTAATCTTGTTTCCCCATACAAACTTTGACCCCCCATTTAACCCCTTTAAGGGATGAATTTTCAAAAATGCGTTCTTAGTGCGCCTCTAGACATTATAAAGAAACTACATGCTAAGTTTGAACTCTCTAGGATCAGCGGTTTGGGCTGTGCGTTGATTTAAGTCAGTCAGTCAGTCAGTCAGTTAGTCAGTCAGTCAGGACATTGCCGTTTATATATATAGATTACATTTAAATGACGTCATAACATTCACAACTAAAATTATTAAATGCTTTGTTAATTGTAGAGTTTTCTGTAGACAATTCGACAATCGTTATTTAGAATTCGAATTAAAAGTAAACAGCAAGTTACCTTAGCGACACGAACATTTGTAAAAGTACTATTTAGATCAAATGAGAATTTAATATTATTTTATAGACAGGAATCTAATTGAAAATTACAACAATAATTTATAATATTAATATTGTTGACCGGAGCGCTGTAACAATATATATATTTTTTTCGATTTTGGCCCCGTATTGAAAGTTCATCGTAATGGTTGGTAGACCTGTTTTTTTTAAACTCACTATAGTACATTACTCCAAACACCGTCTCTCCCGTAATGTGGACAGGCTGCTTAATTACTTATTCCCATCACCTTAAGATACCTGTCGAGGGTGTTGTTTCTCGAAATAATTCTGATCAACATCCTCAAGTAAATTTTTTCCAACTTCGTAAAGTATCGGGTTCTCCTCACGTCATTTTAGCTTGCCTGGAAGTGGTTCCCTCTTTCCACTCTCACTCTCCGCTTCTATTTCTTTCAGTTTACTCAATACTCTATCACATACATCGTATGCTACGATAGATAGGCGGAGACACGCTTAAGGACTGCGTTCGCCACTTATGTAATGTAAGCATTTTTACCCCCTAAGGAGTAAAATTTTTAAAAATACCAGTACTCGAGGTAAAATACTCGTATATAACATGGTATGTAGATAAGTACCTACATATTCAGTGGTAAGAACACTTCTATGAAGTTTTGAATTTCATTCAACGAATCTGGTTCCTCCTTATAAACTTTGAACTTTCATTTAACTCCCATAGGGAATCAATTTTCAAAAAACCTGAAACACGTGTTTACTTATTTATTGTTAAAAACATTCACGTGAAGTTTCGAATAAAATAGCCAAACTTATCTTATTTCCCCATACAAACTTTAACCCTCCATTTAACCCCCATAGGGAATGAATTTTCAAAAAACCTGAAACATGTGTTTCCTTATTTATTATTAAAAACATTCCTGTGAAGTTTCGAATAAAATAGCCCAACTAATCTTATTTCCCCATACAAACTTTAACCCTCCATTTAACCCCCATAGGGAATGAATTTTCAAAAAACCTGAAACAAGTGTTTACTTATTCATTATTAAAAACATTCCTGTGAAGTTTCGAATAAAATAGCGCAACTAATCTTATTTCCCCATGCAAACTTTAACCCTCCATTTAATCCCCATAGGGAATGAATTTTCAAAAAACCTGAAACATGTGTTTACTTATTTATTATTAAAAACATTCCTGTGAAGTTTCAAATAAAATAGCCCAACTAATCTTATTTCCCCATACAAACTTTAACCCTCCATTTAACCCCCATAGGGAATGAATTTTCAAAAATCCTGAAACATGTGTTTACTTATTTATTATTAAAAACATTCTTGTGAAGTTTCGAATGAAATAGCCCAACTAATCTTATTTCCCCATACAAACTTTAACCCTCCATTTAACCCCTATAGGGAATGATTTTTCAAAAAACCTGAAACATGTGTTTACTTATTTATTATTAAAAACATTCCTGTGAAGTTTCGAATAAAATAGTTCAACTAATCTTGTTTCCCCATACAAACTTTGACCCCCCATTTAACCCCTTTAAGGGATGAATTTTCAAAAATGCGTTCTTAGTGCGCCTCTAGACATTATAAAGAAACTACATGCTAAGTTTGAACTCTCTAGGATCAGCGGTTTGGGCTGTGCGTTGATTTAAGTCAGTCAGTCAGTCAGTCAGTTAGTCAGTCAGTCAGGACATTGCCGTTTATATATATAGATTACATTTAAATGACGTCATAACATTCACAACTAAAATTATTAAATGCTTTGTTAATTGTAGAGTTTTCTGTAGACAATTCGACAATCGTTATTTAGAATTCGAATTAAAAGTAAACAGCAAGTTACCTTAGCGACACGAACATTTGTAAAAGTACTATTTAGATCAAATGAGAATTTAATATTATTTTATAGACAGGAATCTAATTGAAAATTACAACAATAATTTATAATATTAATATTGTTGACCGGAGCGCTGTAACAATATATATATTTTTTTCGATTTTGGCCCCGTATTGAAAGTTCATCGTAATGGTTGGTAGACCTGTTTTTTTTAAACTCACTATAGTACATTACTCCAAACACCGGGAAAGATGGGCTTATCGGCTGAGTATTTAGGTATGGACGGACGTATTGAGGCCGGATAGTGATACGAAGCCGGTAAGCCCATTTCACGGCGAGGCAATGAAATAAAAAATACGACAATAAAAAAAGCAGAATTTAACTGTTTAGCCTGTTCATGAAAACCGACGCCATGTTTTAAGAAAATATTACTTACAGGCTTAGGCCGTTAAATTCGTATGAAAATCATTTACTATTATCTCGAGGTCATCCGCCTGCAACGTCATACTTTAAGGCATATTATGACGAACATAATGACAACATTTCACTGCATGTTTGAGAAAACTAACCTAACGGTGTTCCTGTTGTTGACAGTGGCGGTTTAGACTTGAGGAATCATCGGGAGCTTCAAGAAAGCCGCGCCAGCATGGCGGGCGCAGCCGCTGTGTTGGGTACTCTTCAGGGTATAGCACGAATGAAGGTGAAAATAATTAAGTAGGTTCCGTAGTTATTCAAAAACGGCTGTTCGAAATAATCTACGTTTAAAGTATTCTAATAAGTCTAATATATATTTTTCGGACCGACGAATTAAACGTGAGAGAAGGGGAGCACATATTATTTAATTCTGGAGCTGTAATTATCTCAACAATATTGACTTAAAAACTTGCTTTTGGCACCGGTCTTTCTTTTTAAAATACTCAAAATCTCATACATAACATTACTGCTATCATCATCATCAGCCTATGTTAGTCCACTGCTGGACGTAGGCCTCTCCTATTAACTATGCGTATAGACCCATTAGGAGGTCAATGCCCATAATCGCCACGCTGGGCAAGCGGATTGGCGATCGCAGTAATGTGTCCACTATGATGACGCTGCTGCCCATCATCAATCTTGTAGAATGGTCAGTAACACTTCAATCCCTTAGTCGACTCTTACGACACCCGCAGGAGGAGTTGGGGTGGTGACAAATGTATTCTTACTGCCGTCACCACACGGCATTACTGCTATAGGTAATAGGTATGCCTGTTAGTCTGTAGCCATGCCTATAGGGTAAACTTGCCTTAATCGTACTCCTGCCTAAATCGTACCCCATCAATATCTTGTGAATTGAAACTGCTGAAGCGGCGCAAGTTTTATAAAACTGAACAACTTGGTCGGTGTGTAACATCATTCGAGAAACAACCCCACAGTGGCACTCCATCGAAAATTATTCAATAAATTATTAATTTCGCTGTTTTCGAGTAATAGTTAAGGTGGATTCTTAAGGATTTCAATTTTGATCGCAATTAGCTATGTAAATTATAAGTATTTTGCTTAATTCTTTACTTATTTACGCTATTAATTACGAGTAATATTATCGTCAGTTTAACAACATTTTTTTTTATACGGCAACTTTTAAATCTTAGTTATCTTATGCCTAAATCGTACTCTTCACTTTGTTCTATTTCGTACCGGTACGTTTTAGGAATAATCGTTTATTTGACTGTATAAGATAAACATAGCCAATGGATAATACAATACTTAGTCATGTAAAGTTATAGAAATAACTCTCTGTGTATATTAACAAAGGAAATTTAAAAAAGATAAGAAATTTGGTCAGGCTCATGTTGTAGGGAGGAAACAAAATAAGAGACAATAATTTGTGTACCTACGCAATGAAGTCTGGATCCACTGACATTGTGCTGGAGTCGAGAAATATTTTCGTAATGTTATTTTTGACAATGCCATGAAATTATGCAGTCCGACAAACAATTATGGAAAGAAAAAAAAACGTTAAAATGTTAGTTTTAAATCTGAAATAAGCAAGCAAGAAAGTCAACAATATAATAAGATTAGTGGCTAGATAAATATTACTAATATCTCTGAATATCATTGGCTATAATAATGAGACTATAAACAATTATATAATCTTAATTTTCATACTAAGTTACGCCGGTACGAAATAGGGATACAGAGGTACGATTTTGGAATACATAGTCTTAAATCGTACTTTTTCCACTTTTTTTTTAATTGTGTTTATCTCAGAATATATTGAAGTTCAGAATTAATTTGTTATTTTAGTCGATTAGTAAATAAATAAAGATTCTTTTGATATCATAAACATGTTAATTTCATATTTATATATCCTGATATTTAGCACTTTCTCTTAAGGGGCACGAATTAGGCAAGTTTCCCTAGATAAATGAGCACTAGATACTTATAATTATTATTTTACAGACGAAGATAAACGTGCAGGCGGTGATCCCTCTTTGCGAGAACATGATCTCAGGGCAGTGCGTGAGGACCGGTGACATCGTGCCTTCGCTCAAGGGAACCAAGATACAGGTTCCGTATTGCTTTCCTACAATAACGTGAATTCCAGCAATGTTATTATCAAACCGCGATTAGAACCGGTCGTGCTCTGGTTAACTGTTCGACATGATGCCAACGTCCACTTTTCATCATCGCACCGCTCGCCACCGACTGGGCGCTCATCCTCACACCTTGCAACCTAAATGGTCGCGCACCGTGCGGTTTCAGAGAAACTTCCTCTCGCGGACGGTCCGTCTGTGGAATGAGCTCCCTGCCGAGGTTTTGGACTACAGTATGGGGTTCTTCCCCTTCAAAAGAGGAGTGTACAAGTTCTTATTGGGTTGGCAACGCGCATGTGACACCCCTGTGGGGTTGCAGGTGCCCATAGGCTACGGTGACTGCTTTCCATCAGGCGGGCCGTATGCTTGTTTGCCACCGACGTGGTATAACAAAAAAAATGGGACTCGAAAGTACTGAACTTGACACAACAATGTAAGTCAATCTAGGATTTATTCATAGTTATAGGTATTCATATATTCATCGTTTAAGTGCAGAGACAAACAATACATTAATTAATCACTATCCCATCTATAAACACATTAATGTATTCAACTTTTGTGTACAAAATAATAACATTGTATAGGTAGTACAGTAACGAGAGAAAATAGTTTTAAGAAATAAGGGGACTTTTTTTAATTCTGTAGCGGATATCTCCGAAAATATTATCATCATCATATCAGCCGAAAGACGTCCACTGTTGAACATAGCCCTCCCTCAAAGATTGTCACAATGACCGGTCCTTAGGATAAGGATAGGATTAGTTTGCCATAAGTTCTATAATTAAAATTATTTGGTCAAGAAAACGAAGCATGAGAGCATTTCCCAAAAAAAAATACGTTTAGATGTGTAATACACCCCCTTATATAACTAAACCCCCTCCTATAAATATAACGCTCTACTACCTAACCTACTTCACCTGAATATTAAAAATAAAATCTGAAAATTCTAATAAGAAAATCTAGAATTCTAATTACCTACTTCTAATACTGCTTTATGAATTAATAACTAATAATGAAATAATCCGGAATAAGTAAGTTAATATCTTGAATTGGATCAGTAATTTGGCCAAATGATCGTTAGTGTGTATTTAGAAACCCTTCGTTGTGTCCGTTGTCAGTAACCGAAATCCTTTTCGCATATAGGTAAGAGTTGAGTATCTTAATACGCATATTTAATCTAAGTGTAAGAAATCATTTAAAATAAGAAATAATTATGTCAGAATATAGGTAAGGTAAAAGTCAGATGTAAATTATGTCATAGTTAATTTGTCAGATAGTAGAATGTCGTAAAGTATGTAAAAATAGTCCAATAACATGTCACAATATAAACAAAGAAGTTAAATTAAATTTATAATGAAAATATTTTTATTTGGGGGTTAGAGATACTGCCCCGCCCCGCAGCATCCGTATCCATCTTCCAGTTGCAGGGTCAGGATTCCGCCCCCGTGCTGAAGGCACTAAAGTTCTGAAGGAACTTAATAATGACATGACCTTTTAGTCCTTCCTGTCATTATTTTGTGACATTTCTTGTCTTGTATGAGAGGATTTGCAAAGGGACATTTAACATAACAAAATACTGGTAGGAGCAGAAGTATTAGATCCACTCTAGTTATCCAGAATTCTGCAATTTTTGCAATACATTTCTTGTATTGGTTTCAATGAAATAATATTATCCAAACTGTAGGTGTAGTCATTTTGTATCATACTTTCAGACCAAAATAAACTACGATCTTACTGCGATCTAGTCTGGGTAAATTACTCATTGAAAATTACATACCGTTACTAGTATGATTTTTGATAGTAGGTATGACCTTGTATTCTTAAGGTCGTGTTGGAAAATTACAGAACCATAGAAAACAGAATGAAGTCTTAGTACTCACTGCTAAGAGACGGGCAAATAAATATTTTCTTTTCATTTTCAAAAACAAAGTGCTTCTAACGTTACGACATATTGTGAGTTATTCATTTTAGTTTTCTCACAATATTTTATACTACCAGTAGAATAGCAAGGAGCAAAATATAAATTGTCAAATAGTATGTCAGGTTTGTCAATTTGTGTCATAAATAAATATATGTAATAAAATCCTAACTTGTCCCTAAACCCACCCTACATCCTAGCTAATTGTACATTAAAATGTAACCCATTAACCCGTAATTAATATACGTAAACAAATTAAGAAGCCATATATGTACCGGAACCTAGCTAACTAATGAAAATATGTAATGGCTTATACATCTCAAAAATTAGAAAATCACTTGAATCCTACAAAACCTACGCCTATAATATTCCTAGCCCTAACAGCTACACTATCCAACTATTCTACCGAAATATTTGCAAGCTAGCACCCCGTGGTGCACATTTAATTTACACGCGTAATTTCCCGATGTGCAATGGGAAATTCTAGGCTAAAGCTATCTACTTCGGATGGGAAAACTCCATTAGACTAACACCCTATTTTCCCGTGTGCTGTTTGTTCCTTCTCGATAGGGATTGGGACAGAAAAGGAACAAACTGACGAATAAATGTGAATATATAAATATATAGATAAAAAAGGACTAAGCAACTGGCTAATTTAGAAAATCAGAGTTGACTTTCCAAATCGTCCGGCACTTAGGGGTAAAACACCAGTCTCAATAAATGCTGGTAACTGTCTGGACCCACCAGATATTTACAACACTAAACTAAAGAACGCTAATTAGAAAGCAAGAACCGACGTTGTCACCGTTCTGGTACCTGTTCTTTCTCTCTAATTGCCCAGCTAACTGTGCTGGATTGAACTAGTTCTTCCTAACCCATAATAATTCAAAACACTAATCACTAAATAACTATAATATGTGACACTTCCAATCTAGATCATTAAAGTGCTAAATATCACTAAAATAATCCAAACCAAAACTTCACATATTGAAAACAATTAATAAACAACATCATTATATTAATGAATGGCACTAAGGTAGAAAACAAGAATTTACACTTTTCATAGCCTATTGATTTGTAGCCTAAACTTCACCAATATTCTAAAATATTAGCACTTGCCTGGGCACAAATCAATAAACAACCAAGATAGCTACTATCTACTAAAATTAAAAACAACTCTACACACGAAACAAAACTTTACACTGCTTTAAAATATTAAACACTAGCGGTATTCTGGACCACAAAAGAACAAGTAATGAAATAATTAAAATCACAAAATTTAACACAAAATTATTTAAAATAACAAAACGAAACCCCACAACTAGTTTCCCTATACCACGTCCAAAACCAGACCTTACTAGAATCACAAGATACTAGCAAAATCCATATTTCAGGACATAATACAGGTAACCTAGAATGACCTAAACCTGCACTATGAGAACTTCGTCCAACGTTCCGCAAGAAGCCAAAAACCGATCGACCATCCCGATTTTGCTCGTGCACACGCTTTTAAACTACCCCTTCCCCACTTCCCTACTCACGTCATCTTGCATACCATTGGTATTTTGAAAACCCATACTGAATTTCATAACTCCGTTTAAACTTTACAAAGATTAAATCGTATTGCTTAATTAACATAAAGTCCAATTTGACCTAATCAATGGGTGTGAACACATCTAGTTACCTACACCTATTGGGCTTGACTCCATAGTTTTTTATTATAAACATTTTAGTTTTTCTATATGAACGCAAGTTCGTAGGTCCGCCCTTTTTTAATACTTTATAATATGGTTCAATTTTGTAACGAATATTTTCGCGTGCGGCATTCTTTTTAAGTATCACGTCACATTCAAGAAACCAAACTGATTTTAACACAATAATTTATACGGTACAAGCTCTATGACATTGAAATAAGGTTCAAATTATTCTATTAATTAAGTGTCTTAATAAATTGGTTTATTATAAATGACTAAGCTCTCCGAGAATTCATCTAGGATTTCAAACGATAAAGCGTACTTGTGTTATGAGAAAGATTTTAGTTATTACAGTTGCCATCTGACACTAGTGTGGAATTTAACCGACTTTAAAAAAGATTACTATTATGTTTCATATACTGCTAACATGGAAAGGGGGGTCCTTTGACATGTTACAGATGACGCTTTCGACATTGATAAAAATTGGTAGCCTGGTAGAGTTAGATGCTGAGATCCACCACATTTTCAAATAATCTCTCAGGAAGACTGTATGATTTTTTTTATTTTTTGGTAGTTTTGACAGTTTTGATCCTATTTATTTTTGGTACCGTAAAACTACCCAACTATAGTCCAAAAGCTCCCAACTATGGTCCAAAACTAAGTCAAATATCTTCGTTTAGCGTAATTATTATATTATTGACGCAGTTGTTACACAAAGTCTCCTCATTAATGATTAAAAAACTTAGATAAAACAAAAATAAAATATTTCCATTGATGCTTAGTTACGAGTTAAACTTGTGGACCATAGTTGTAGTAGTGGACTATACTATAGTTGTATGGTTTTTACTCAAGAAGGAACTTTTCATACAAACACTTTGAAACTTAGCTTAACGACTACGGAGGCCCTCAGAATAAATGTAAATATGTTATGTAATGTAGTAGCTTTTAATATAATCATATTCTATATGTTTGCAGGTTAACAATGCCGACATGTTGGGGCACTTGCTATTGGCGGACGCGCTGTGGTACGGCCAGAACCAGTACAAACCTAAATACGTTATTGATGTCTCCTTACTGACGTGTAATGAAATAGGCACAGTGTCAAGGAGGGGGAGTGACATATGAAAACACTATGATACGTTCTACACCATTGTATTTCTCAGTATCATCCCCCTTATTCCAATTCACCTTACTTCTATATACATGTTTGTACGTGTTTTAAGAGACAATCCTTTATCGTCATGGAGAGGTGTTTAATCTATATTTAATCTCTACTACGTTGTCTACGTGACGAACGTGTAGGATTGTGCTAGCCTATCACACCTCCCCTGAAAAGGTAAGGGATTCCCTCCCCTGAAAAAGAAACACATACCAAAAACATACAATACAAAACCAAAATTACACAACTACATAAAATACAAGCTATACACAGACAAAAAAATACATTCAACACTTTAGATTTCAAATTAATTTCAAAAAATTAGTAAAAATCAGTATAAGTAAACTCCTTATGCATAATAGTCACGTTAATCAGTTCACGTTTATAAACAAATTGTCATATCCAAGTCCTTGTGTCTTAGACACTAAGGTTTTTTTTTAAACACTCCGTTAACTAACATCTTCAGTCCTAAATCAACTTCAATACAGCTTTTAACTTCTGCAGAGCATAATCAGATTTCGTAATGCTGCGTCTTCGGCGCGCCTTCATCCTTGAAAATTCTGATATGCATTCTGCAAAAGTAAAGCGAGTCAAATAAACAACACTTTAAGCGGGCGTTTCCTACGCTTCACTTCAGCTAAGGGATACACACGCGTTCAATAACTCGGTCACCTGACCACAATACAAAAAAAAATCGCTCAAGATACAAGGAAAAACAAAAATCCACGCGCACACAATACTTATCTCAGACATTTCTATTTAACACAACTATGTCCAAGAGCCTCTGAAACTGATGTAAATATTTATTTACATCTATAGTCAAAACCTCAAGGATGAAAAAACCTGCCTTGTATCTTGGGTACCCTTGCTATAATAATTCTAGATGCCTCTCGGGCCATCATAGATAACTACATCATAATCAATAAACAAACAAATAAGAAACCAATCCAAATCTATATAAAGCAAAACATTCCAATGAAAACCTCAACATTTAAGAATTTCCAAGAATTCTTAGTTGATCAGGCTAATTGTTCTATGAAAGACTTATTTGTTTTAGTTTTCGCCATCATTATCCATTACTATCCATTCGAAGGTATTATTTCCAAATTCCTTGTTACCTTCTCATAAGTCTTGTAATACAACACAATTATCCAATTAATTGTCACTTCCTAATATGTATCTAGTTAGGTAAGTTACTGTCAAATCCATTGATATCCCAAAAAAAACTTCAGTTACATGGCTAAAGCTTACTCACTGCAACATAAAATTATACATTAAACCATCAAATACACTACTTTGTGAACTTCGACTTCAATTCCATGAATACCACATTGCTATACAATTCAAATTTCTTCATTCATTCACCTCACACAACATAATATGTCCTATCCGTTATCACATTCACTATTTGCGTGATCTTAATACAAGGAAATAAAATAATCATACAATATTTATCTGACGCGGAATAAAAAAAATTGCATACTACTGCATATTATTAAATCACGTAACTCACGTAATACAACAATGACAATGAAAACATTGACATTGAAACAATATCATTGTTTCGCAGTAAAATTAATATTTAAACCAGATAATAAACATGCGGAAAAAAAATGTTTTTACCTAATACAGTATGTTATGATAATTACATTTATGAATTATTTACGAAAGTAAGCAACAAACAATTACAAATTACTTTTATAACAATTTTATTAATACCTGCGTCTGTTTTTCCTTCAATAAACAAAATAAAATAACAAATCTACTATACATACATCAATCGTTGATTTAAACTTTCACGAATGCTTGTTTTCTTAAAATATATGTATACCAATTGTTCATAAAGCTAAATCATCATGAAAAATCATCATGCTATCATAATGAAAAACATACAGTTAAATTGAGAACCTCCTTTTTTAAAGTCGGTTGATAATTAGATAACTAAAGCAAATGTCTGACTAATTGCTTAAAGACAGTATAGGTAAACAAAACATATTTTCGCTTAGTCAAGAGCCTTCGTTCTCTGACCTTGCTGAACATGCATTGCATGTGCGAAAATATATCTACTATTATACCTATAATTTTATGTTTTGAATAGTAAATTAATTATCGGTATAGATATGTTTTAACGTACACGCAAAACAAGGAAAAAAATTTAACAACAGACTCGAAAAAATAAATAACAATCTCTCCCACAACTTTTACAATAATCAACAACCAAAGTTGCTCAAACGCGAATACACGAGTTCCTAAATAATATCTAAATTAATGATTTAAATATCTATTCTTACCTGTTACCTAACACATCACAAAATATAATTATACAGTACAACAACAAAAAAAAATACCTAAACATATCCACGTTGGAGCGATCTCGTCCTTGCTGAACTGCGGCGGGACTGAGTGAGTAGGGTACTCGATGACGGCACGATGCTTGCTATATCCAGACACCATAGTTGACGGCGGCCAATGCGACGCCGGTGCCGGAAGGAAGCCAGTCGGTCCATTTCGAGCTGACACAATTAGAAGCAGCGTTCGTCGATCCAAATCCCTGTTCCTCGACGCCATATTAAGGCTTCTGCAGATGAAGATGGGTGGCGTCCGGGCGGGCGTTCTCGTTCTTGGTGTAGATTTCACGTACTTGCGTCGTTTTAATTGCTCAAAAAAAATGTTCTTAACTTGTCACTCCGCAACACTTATCCTGTCACTCCCCAACCCTGTCCTGTCCTGTCACAGTCGCCATGAAATAGGCACAGTGTCAAGGAGGGGGAGTGACATATGAAAACACTATGATACGTTCTACACCATTGTATTTCTCAGTATCATCCCCCTTATTCCAATTCACCTTACTTCTATATACATGTTTGTACGTGTTTTAAGAGACAATCCTTTATCGTCATGGAGAGGTGTTTAATCTATATTTAATCTCTACTACGTTGTCTACGTGACGAACGTGTAGGATTGTGCTAGCCTATCACAGTAAGAACTATAGGAAATGCAATCACTTATCTTATTGGTGGGGCCCTTACGGATACACTTCGACCCATTGGGATCTTTTGTGTAATTTCCCCCTGTTTCGCCTAACTCAGGGATTGTTCTATCAACTCAATATTATGTTTGAGGATGGACCCTAGCGGTAGCGTTTTGACCTCCTTCGGTTCCAGATAACCAGTTCCGAAGTCTTTCATCCTTTGTCTGGCGAGGGCATGACATTTGCACATCAAGTGTTTCATTGTCTTTTCTTTTTCGCCACACATTCTACAGTCTATGCTGTCAGAAAGACCCATTTTGGCCAAAAGAGTTTTGACCCCAAAGTGTCCCGTAAACACCCCCGTTACGAGTTTGAGTTGTCTTTTGCTATCTTATGCAATGACTACTCTTACGTTACGATAGCCCTTGAATATAATTTGATATTTGTTAGGGTAGGTTTGCTCAATATGTTCCAATACAGGACAAAACTTTATAAGTCTGTCGGCAGTAAGGCAATCCCTCCTACGGTTATTCGTGCATATCCTGTTGCAACCGTTTTTATAAACGGGGCACAAACACTGATATTCCCACTGTGCTGGTTGCTTTCAAGTTTATCACTCATATTTTAACGAATGGTAAAACAAAAGGTAATAGTTTTTACGTTAAATGTTGCCCTGAACTCTGCCTGCGACCATGGGTGTGATAATGCCCGAAACGTCAGGATTATATTTAATATAATAATAATATGATTCTCGTTAAAATATGTGCTGGTTGCTGTTCGTTATCTCAGTTATTTTATTACACAGCAGTTCGTCATAATATGTAGTCGGCTTTGGACCGCTGTTCCAACATACTTCAGACAGTCAGTCCTCTGAAAGGAAGCCGCCCAGTAGCCGTAGGTACCTTGAGTTGTCAAGTAATGGATACCTACCTAAGTAGTTAGGTTATCTTGATGTTATTAGGGAGTAAAATTAAGTAATGGATACCTACGTTAGGTCATCTTGATATTATTAGGAGTAAAATTTGCAACTTGTGTGGTCTTCATAAGCAGTTTCGCTTGGTTAGATTACGATTTATGAATAAAAGTTCTTTGTTTTGAAGAGGAAAGTACAAAATTGATTAAAAATAAGTCAAGCGAATAGATATTGCTGAAATTTGATAAAGTCACATAATTTCTCAAGGAACCCACTATCAAAACCAAGTGCCTACCTACTCTTGAGTTGTAAAACCGTTTAAATACAAGGAAATATTTTTTCGGACTCCGTATTAGGTACTTAGGCATGTAATAATATTTGTATCCACATGCATTATTGCGAATAACTATTTTTAAGTCCTCTTATTTTGTCAGATCAGATCAGCAATAAATGGAACCACGTACCCCGTTTGGATTGAGCATGTTCCGACTTGCTGTTGGCTAGTCTTTAACTTTGGCTGCCAGCTGAATCGACCAAAATATTTGTTTACAGCTGGCATAAAGACGGCGACCGGGGGCGGTTGCTTCGGTTGTTTTACCAATAAAGACAAGCTCTGGGACACCATCAAGGCTGCTGGTGCTCTGTCAGGGGATCGTCCTTGGCGCTTCCCTCTCTGGAACCACTACGCAAGCCAAATCACGTGTGCGTCTTTAATTGTTGTAGAACCTAGATACGGTAAACAAGATGATTGATCACCCGGTTGGCGAGATAATTGAAGCGCTTAAGAAAACCAACACAACAAGTGGCGACTTTCACACACACTTGTAAAATCGGACGTAAGTGTGACCGGGAGGAAACACGTCATTTGTAGTCCGCGGAAGGTCTTCTGATACGAGGTACGTAATGAGAAGGAGCAATGGTCGGCGAGCTATTTGCCCACTAATTTAACATGACTTACGTCAGATTACTTAGAATGAAAACAGCTTCACTGTCAGACCTGGTCACCGGTAGAGCGGGCTAGCATGGCGGATAATTTGTGGAATAGATAAAGGGCCTCGGGACCCAAGGTCTCCACTGTAAACGAACTAAAAATCTTAAAGTAGGTAGCACTCATTCAGAGAAGCGTGTTTCCGGCATTTGCGGCGTCGGCGGCAGCGCCAGGGTTTCCATGCATGTTGCGTTTCAGACTAATATGGCCGCCCCTATTGGCACCAGGGTCAGACCGTCGTGCCTCATTACGCACCAAGCAATTATGTTCCAGGATAGTTAGCATCGATATCTACTGCTTTTCAGATTCTCCAACAAGAACGAATAGGCACCTCGCAGTCATTGCTGGTACATGGTTACCTTCAGTGCATGTGACGCCTTCCACAACTCAGCCTTTAGACTCGTACCTACATTAACTTTTTTGTTGGTAAAATATATATCTACTTACAATGCTTATTCTGAGAAAGTGATAATTTTAAGGATAAACCTATGCACAGAAAGTCATACTTTTCTGCACGAGTGCAGGAATTAAATGAAATAACATTCAGATTTAAATATCCCACAGACGGTCCGTCTGTGGAATGAGCTCCCTGCCGAGGTTTTCCCGTTGGACTACAGTATGGGGTTCTTCAAAAGAGGAGTGTACAAGTTCTTATTGGGTCGGCAACGCGCATGTGACAACCCTGGGGTTGCAGGCGCCCATAGGCTACGGTGACTGCTTTCCATCAGGCGGGCCGTATGCTTGTTTGCCACCGACGTGGTATAAAAAAAAATCTACAGCATGTCAATGAAAACATGAAACATTTTTTTCGATATGATTTGATAACGTTAAATGAGTAATTATTTAGATCAGTGACTAGCGATTATCAGATTTATCAGGAATGAAACGGACTTATACTCTTACCCGTAGCTCGTAGGTAGTGAAGTTTTATTCTAATTAAATGAGCTTCGCAATTATTAAAAAAAAACGTAACAAGTTTATATTTTTACAGATGATGAGTCGGTAGATTTGAAAAACGAAGGACTCGATTATGGATCACCCTGTGTTGGTGCAGCTTTCATCAAGGTTGGTACCTTACCTTACCTGCACAAATTGTGTGGGCAACATTGTTCCTTTTGACGATACTTGACGAGTCTGACCTGTCACCTCGAACACCGAAGTTCGTAAATTTCGGGGATTTGTCTTTGTCACTCCAACGGGCGTAATTAGTTAAAATCCCCGAAATTTGCGAACTTCGGTATTCGCGGCAGGGCCTGCAAGGAAAGTCCTCCGTCGTAGGTAGATACTTGTACTTGGCCGTAATGGCCGTCGTATTTTTGTTTTTGGTACAACGTCCTGAATTGCCTAAGTAGGAATTTGTTATACATCATCATCGGCCTATGAATTTCGGGGATTTGTCTTTGTCACTCCAACGGGCGTAGGTAATTAGTTAAAATCCCCGAAATTTGCGAACTTCGGTGTTCGCAGCAGGGCCTCTGCAAGGAAAGCCCTCCGTCCTAGATAGATACTTGTACTTTGTACTTGGCCGTCGTATTTGTTTTTGGTACAACGGCCTGGGTCGCGTTTTATAAAGTTACAATTTACAATTACGTTGTTTGCCTCTCTAACGCACGCACATATTGGCTAGAAAGAGAGGCAAACAGCGAAATTGTAAATTGTAACTTTATAAAACGCAACCCTGTATTGCCTAAGTAGGAATTTGTTACACATCATCATCGGCCTATGATAGTCCATTGCTGGAAGTAGGCCTCTCCTATTAACTATGCATACCTAGAGATAGACGCATTAGGAGGTAAGTGCCCATAATCACCACTATGGGCAAGCGGATTGGCGATCGTAGTAATGTGTCCACTATGATGACGTTGCTGCCCATCATCAATCTTATCAAATAATGGTCAGTGACACTTCAATCCCTTAGTTGACTCTTACGATACCGTAAAACCACCTAACTATAGTTCAAATGCTCCCAACAATGGTCCAAAACTTAATCGAATATCTTCCAATATGTGTGATTGTTATATTAATCGTGCTATTCATAGGCAAAAACTCCTCATTCATGATTCATGAAAAATTGGAAAAAGCCAAAAAGAAGATTGGAACTGATGGTTATCAGGAGCTGAAATTGTGGACCATAGTTGCAGTATTGGACTATAGTTGGGTGCTTTTAAGGTACTCGCAGGAGTTGGGGTGGTGACAAATGTATTCTTACTCCACCACACGGCCATTTGTTATACTTCCAGCAATTCGTGAAGCCCGAATCGCAGTGGCTGCACCTGGACATAACCGGCGTGGGCAAGATGGCGCACAACGCGCCGCCATACTTGCGCGCGTCGCGCATGAGCGGCCGGCCCACGCGCACCCTCATTCACGCACTTGAGAATCTTGGAAACAAGGAACCAGACGAAGTATGCGGTTACAGGCAATAAAGGTTAAATATATTACTTATATACACGTTTTACGCACACTTATGGTTCTTTTTGTACATAGGGATGCTTTCTCCGGACTTTATGGAGAACACGACCCACGCCACGTCCATCTCAATGATCGCAGTGTCGTGTAGAGAATGTGCGTACATATGTATATTCTTCTCTTTTTGCCGCACCGTTTAAGCCGTAAAGATGTTAGGATAGATATACGGCTTCAGTTGCAATTTTTATTATTATTATTGTTAATCTGAGGGTAGACCTCCCAACGCGCACGGTTTGAAAATGGTAGATAGGTACATTTAGATACTATTGAGGAAAGTATGTCATCACTCATTATTCTTCATCATCATCATTCAATAATGACATTCACATGTTTTTGAAAAGGTTAAACAGCTTGAACGAGCATTGAACGGTTCAAACAGTTGTCACTCGGGCTGCCACAACAAAATCGTAACAAAAGGTCATGGTAATTAGAGATGCACCGAATATTCGGTAACTATCCGGTATCCGGCGTATCCGGCCCATATTTTAATATCCGGCCGGATACCGGATAGTGACTCACTATCCGGCCGGTTACCGGATAGTAACTTTGCTTGATTTTGGGGTAACGAAGAGAACATAAAAAGTTATAAGAGAGTAGCGGTAACAATAACATATTTAGTGATCGGAACAACTTTAAGAAAACGTTAAAAATTTACACATCGGATGTGTTTAAGTGTGAAGATACGTACCTATATTTTATGGATGTATGCTCTTTCATGTCCACTTGACAAGTTTTGTTAAAGTTTCGCTCCCATAACTCCGATTTCTAATTAGTAATAATTAGAAGCGAGCAGTTTGGACAGTAACGAATCCATGGACCCAAGTGCTCCCGAAATTAGTCGGTCGATCTCCGTCTCTGGCGTGAGGCGAGGTTTGCCTTCATTGGCCGTCTGGAGAGGAGTCGTCAGAACTATATGCGCCAGTAGCCGTACCATAAGATCCACGAGTTTAGCAAGTATCGGTTACGTTAGGTTTTGCTCGAAACGAAAAGCAGACTATCGCGCGCGCTTCAATAAATAAATGCGAGCGCAATAGAGTATTTTATGTATCGAGTAAAACCTAACGTGACCGAAACTTGAAAACTCATGGTACTACGACTATAGGGGTAGAACTGTAAATTTGCGTAAGACACAAGACTCGCGAGTTAGAACAGTATTACTTATATTACTAAGCCAAACAAATAAATGCTTTTACATTTTTACTTTTACCTCTCTGCACTTTTGAGTGGCCTACACCCTTGACTGTCTCTAATCTTGTGAGGGCATTTACAGGGGCCCATATAGTCGGCTTTAAGTCACCGCCTGCCTTGATAACAATGTAGATTGTGATAGCAGAAGTTTGGGCTTCTTTTCTATAGCCCAATTTCTGACCTACCCAACTTGCAACACGTTTTTTTTCTTGTAACTTAAAAATAATAGGTCGGTAAATTATGGCCATATGCCGAATTTGGTAATAAGAAATGCCAGGACTTCGTGAGCTACAAAACAGGTCAAAAGTGTCAAAACTTTCACAATGAGCCCCCTGCTAAACTCAAAATGTAGGTATAATACCGCCGGCCGGATACCGAATATTCGGCCGATGGTCAGGCCGAATATCCGGTATCCGGTATCCGGCCAAACCACTATCCGTTGCATCTCTAATGGTAATAGGGATTTATAAATTTAATCTGATTCAAAATAAAACGAATCAAAAGTTCTTTAACTCAATACCTACTTCATGTTACCTTATATTTTTTTAAATCAAATAATCCCACAGCACAGACTACTAAGAGTATACCTAAAATGTATTAAGTGTGTCACTTTTAATTTATGTACCTACTTACCACTTTTTTGGTTTAAATTAATTCCAAGTGCAGAAGTATTAAAGTTTCCCTTTTTTAATAAAGTGAACTATCGGGACTTTGATAATAGTTCTTTTTCGGGTTTCAGAGAACAAACAAATGCAAAAGGTATAGAGAATCCCGTCTTATTGAAACCAACTGGCAACACTAATATGTATATGTAAGGCGTTTCTTCGTAAAGTTCATCTTGCTTTCTAGTACACTAAACGAAGGAAACTCAGAGGAAAAAACTCGTGTATAAGCGAATTTTGGCATAGTTGTAGGGAATAGTGTTTTAAACCACATACTAAAAGTACTGGTGGTTAGGGGTGGAGCTAACGGGGGGAGGGGAGTGTAAAGGTCCTTATTTTTAATTTTTCGTAAATAACTCGTAAACCGTGGCTTATAGCAAAAACCATTCTAGTACGTAAGTAATCTACATAAAATTCTCTACAAAAAAGATATATGCGTGTTTCCTCTGGGATCAATGTGTCATGAGATAAGAAAGCTCGAAGATGGACACTAAAGAAATAAACACATTTGTTTAAGTAGGTATGGCACATACAGAATGCTCGCGAGCATTCCAAAACATTCTAATGCTCAATTCCTGACCATATTTAGAGTCTTTAATGTTATGTAAAATTTCCTGGATTCAGCTTGGTTTCAGAGATAATCAACCTTTTTTTCGAAATAAGTTTTTCGAAGTAACTCGTCATAAAACTTCTTTTTGATTACAATGCTACTACAATATGTTTTAGTATTACCACACCTTTTGCCTGGCAATCAAAAAATCGGAATAAACTTGACTAAATAACCAGTCCCTAAAAAAAATATTAAAATAAATAATGTTTACAAATTGTTGTTATGGTAAAAAGTAATGGAAATGTCAAAAAGTATTCAAAAAGTCTAAAATAAAAGAGAAAAAATATTTTTTTTTTGGTGGTATTTGACATTAGGTCTCATAATCATTTTTGTTTATTTTGATATCTAGAATGCGTACTTAAAATATTTTGGAATTCTCGCGCCCGGGCGCGCCCTGTATGCTTATTTGTAAAAATAAAATTCCTAATTATCTTCTAAACCTAAAATATTCTCATGATCATCGTCAAAAGATTTTAACTATGCATTCTAGGACATCAAAACAAACAAAAATTATTATGAGACCTAATGTGAAATACCACCAAAAAAAAATTTTTTTTTTTCTTTTTTTTTAGTTTTTTGCATACTTTTTAACATTTCCAGTACTTTTTATCATAACAACAATTTGTTAAAATTATTTATTTTAATTTTTTTGGGACAGGTTATTTCGTCAAGTTTATTCAAATTTTTTGATTGCCAGGCAAAAGGCGTGGTAATATTAAAACACATTGTGGTAGCATTGTAATCAAAAAAAAGTTTTATGACGAGTTACGTCGAAAAACTTATTTCGAAAAAAAGGTTGATTATCTCTGAAACCAAGCTGAATCCAGGAAATTTTATGTAACATTAAAGACTCTAAATATGGTCAGGAATTGAGCATTAAAATGTTTTGGAATGCTCGCGAGCATTCTGTATGTGCCATACCTACTTAAACAAATGTGTTTATTTTTTTAGTGTTCATCTTCGTGCTTTCTTATCTCATGACACATTGATCCCAGAGGAAACATGCATGTGTCTTTTTTGTAGAGAATTTTATGTAGATTACTTATGTACTAGAACGTTTTTTGCTATAAGCCACGGTTTACGAGTTATTTACAAAAAATTAAAAATAAGGACCTTTACACCCCCCTCCCCCCGTTAGCTCCACCCCTAACCACCAGTACTTTTAGTATGTGGTTTAAAACACTATTCCCTACAACTATGCCAAAATTCGCTTATACACGAGTTTTTTCCCCCGATAGGCAACTTTTGGTCTTCGTTCGGTGGGCTATTCATGAAACATTCGGCTAAGTAATTTTAGTTGTCGTATTTACAGCTTGGCAAAAAGAGTAGAAATTAAAAAGTGGCAACACTGTAGTGTCGTCCCGTTTTCTCACGCATATTGATTTGAAAGGGACGACAACACTACGATGTTGCTACTTTTTAATTTCTACTCTTTTTTGCCAAGCTGTACATAAACGATAACAATTGTAGTAAATATTGTAAGATATTTATAACTTCATTTAAATCGATAATGTAAATATTCGCGTTAACGCTATACAGGGTGTTTGGGATAACGATGTAGGAATTTCTGGAGGTGGTAAAGGAGATTAATTGGAAGAGTTTGAACCCTAATTACCTTAGACCAATATGCGAGTTTTTTTTTAAATCACGTTTTTCAAAATGTTTAGTTTTATACCAAAAATTTACTTAAAAAGTTAAAATTAAAACAAAATATGCAATAAATAGCATTGATTTTTTTATAATTAACATAACAATTAGTTGAGTGATAAAAAAAAATTTAACTCCCACTTGCCACACACAACATTTTTTTCTAGTTCATCATTACTGATTTCTAACAGTAAATTAAACTTTATCGGCCTGTGAAAAAAAAAGTGCCTAGCCGGGATATGAGTCTTCCTATTCGTGTAAAAACATTCTTGAATTTCTAGGTTTTGATTACAAAAAAAGTACAACAAAATAGCAATTAGTTTAAAAGTTATCGTCGATCAATTGTTGAGCGCCGTCACCAAACAAAATAAGTTTCTTGTAGTTAGTAGGCAAGTGTGAGTTCAATTTTTTTTTATTTAAAAATAAC